>JBAMJV010000588.1:0-286835 GCA_037951105.1 Echinarachnius parma | reverse complement strand
CAATGTATTGTAAATGGTCCTGATGGACCATTTACTGCTCACAGTGGTAAAAATCTACGGGACACAATTTGAACTACAAACAGAGAGAAAAGAACAGCATATCTAAAGTAAAAAATTCCATACCTAGATTGAAGCTGATTTTATGATTTATTGTACAAAATTTCATTTTCAAAATGATAAGTCATACTTACAAAAATCGTCATATAAGTTCCATTTCTTTCTCTTCCTGCTCGATGTCCCATCGTAAACAAAGAAAGCCCGCCCGCAACATGCGGAGGCCGCTTATTATTGTCCAAAACAAGCCAACTCGCGATCTGCAAGCATGCCCGCCGTATCCGATTTCGGATACGCCGTATCAGAATTCGGATACGCCGTGTCAGAATTCGGATACGGTAACACGTGTGGTGTGGGAAGCTTGCGGGAAATACATGACAGTCATCCAGATAGCAGCAACACTTTCGAGAGGGATCACGACTGAGATTTTCTCAGTCTTTTTATTTTCCAAAACTGCAGATTTTCCATTTTTTTCGACATTTGAAGAATAATTTGGACCATTTTGGTAAGTTCATATAACACTTGTATCATTTTTAGGGCCAGTCATGATTGATTTTGTTGAATTTAAGATAAGAATTTTGTGTGAAATTTTGACAAACTTTTTTTGTACTGTCCCACATTGTTCCCGTATAGCGCAGCATTACAATGTAGTGTTGTGTGCGAGGGAGCGGAGCGACCGAGGACGCGCATGCCGCTAGCGAGGGAGCGAAGCTACCGAGCGAGGGGAGGGTTTGGGAGGGGGATGTCCCGGACTGTCCCCCCTCCCACGTTAGGGAGCGTCCCCCCTCCCACGGTAGGGAGCGTCCCCCCTCCCACGGTAGGGAGCGTCCCCCCTCCCATGCCATGGTAGGGACGTCCCCCCTCCCACTGTAGGGAGCTTTTGCAATTTTGAACTTGAAATCGTGCAATCTGATGCATACCTAATGAGGTAAAATAAAATTTCATATACAGTCATTAAACGGCTTAAGTCACTATGTTACTTAACAATAACTCTACACAACAATACTATGTGCTGACCCGCAGGCATACCTGTTCTGTCATGTGTAAAATACTTTGTTATTACACATGACCCCGCACGTACACTACGTGGTACCATTGTTCTATAACCGCTAGCGTCCGGTCATAACCATTAACAACTCATTGTCAACTGGGTTAAAGTGAATTCGCCAACACCCCTCACACAATCAATTGCCCCGCCGAGCGAAAAAATAACGCACTACGGCAATGTGATTCTGTATGCTATACACAAACGGTATAGGTGGACCTGCTGGTGCCCGCAGGTATCGGGTATTGCAGTAATACCAATAAAGCAAGCGAGTGACACCTCGGGAGGTGTCGGTGGAGATCCTGCGGGCTAGGCTACAACAATGGGGACTTCAGATGGTTGAGTGAGTATGGTCCAGGTTAGAAGAGGAATGTGTGATGATGAGGAGAGAGTGCGTACGCCCACACATAGGTACACTTAGCATTGTGTGGAGATCAACCTCTTCCGCCTGCTGCACTATCCAAAACATAAACAAGTTTTGTCGGCCGATTTCTCCCTAAATTTACCAGCAAATGCAAACAAACTTTCGTTTATGTGATCCCTAAGTCATATACTTTGATAATAATTACCGACTTTGTTGTTTTGAAGATTGCAAAATGTAGAAAAAAAAGGATTATTTCCTGTCTGTTTTCATTACTGATGCATCCTAACACACAACATTCAACTGATGAACGGTACAGTGTATGAATAGGCAGTATAGTAATCTCCCGTGTATTACCATAATTGCGTGTAAATGGTCCACCTGAGTGGACCATATACTTTGTAGATGTGCGTACGCCCAATTCCACACAGTTACGATGCTGATCCGTCAGAGTTTCTTTTGATTAGCTCTATAGATTGTGCTGCGTTGGGTGACCATCGACTGCCTGTGCTGCGATCTCCCGTATAGCCTGAGTAGAGCGCCGCTAAGGTTAAAGTTTGCAAATGTTATGTATATGGGTGAAGAAGTATTCCATCTCCTGGGGAGGAAGCTGTTTGGGACCAAAGGGGCTGTAAACAATTTGCAGAGGCCCAGCCATCACAAAACGTGTTTGGAAAATGTTTAACAATTGTCAATTTGGCAGTCTTTTGTTTTTCGTAGATAGCATTTTCATGATATATTCTACAATTAGTGCTGTAACTGACCTTGATGATCGGATCGGTTGATCGGATCGGCAAAATCCGATCAATGATCGAAATCGGATCGGAAATCGGTCAAAAAAAAAAAAAAAAAAAAAAACTTTTTTTTTTCTTTGGAAAATGATCCCCAAAAACATATTTTGGGAAAATAAATGAATACCAAAGCAACATATATCCATATGAATAAGCCCAAGGTAATCTTGTATGGGTATGCTTTCATTCCAAACTGATTACCTCTCCTTTTACAAAATTACTCGCGGCGATTCTGAAAGGTTAGGCCAAATTAATCACATGGGACTGAGCTTAGTATTTAACCTTTCAGAATCGCTGCGAGTAATTTTGTAAAAGGAGAGGTAAACAGTTTGAAAAGAAAGCATACTCATACAAGATTACCTTGGGCTTATTCATATGGATATTATGTTGCTTAAATGGTATTCATTTATTTTCCCAAAATATCTTTTTAATTTTTTTTTTTTTTTCCCTGATCTTCCGATTTTTCTGCATGATCGGAAATCGACAGAAACGATCCCGATCAGGCATGATCGGATCGGGATCGGGATCGTATGCCGATCCGATGATCAGTTACAGCACTATCTACAATCTGATATATGATTATTCATGAAACATTCTTATTCCAATATTTTAATTTTGAAATAAGTAAAGACACTGAGCTACAGTGTATACTGTTTTTAGTGTACGTTATGGAAATATTTTTGTAAGACTTTTCTGTAAATGCCGCCACTAATTTGCATATTTGTGAATCTTGTATGCCAATAAATAGATATTAGAGGAAAGGTCATGAGAATATATTCCTTGACATACAGGAACATAGTCATGTATTACTTATGCGATTATAGAGTAATTAAAGACGTTGACACGTTTATAAAGGTAAGGTCAAAGGAGTGTCATATTGCTGTAATTTTGTTTATAAATGCAAATTCGATGATTAAAAGTATTATTCAGTATAATTCTACTAATGATCTAATAAATATTATGATCTGATCAATCATTAGACTTCCACATTTGGGTTCAGACGCTGTTTATTCGATTAATAGTTTGTAGGCCTTAATTACGAAATATAACTCATTATGTACAATTTGTCAGTAATGGCGGCCAATATTCGTCATTCATGTGACTTAATTCATCAGAATAATCTTTTTGACATCCATCATCGAAAACATGGAACTGCAGCTCTGCGCATCACATCATTGTATGTTTTACTCGCCTAGTAATAAACACGTTACTTTTTATCCGCTCAAATAGAGAAAATGGCGTCAATTGGCGGCCATTTTGAATACGCTAATTATATTTGTATATGATGACACACGCGGTACCCCGGGGTACCGCGTTGTGTAGCGCCATCTTGTGTCCACTTAAAGCACAACCATATTGCGTTGTGCATGCAGTGCAGCGCGCTTGTATGCACGCTATACCTCGGTACAGCCCTAAAAAATAAATAAATAATTAAACAAAATGGCGGATATTCGTTTGGTACCCCAGGGTACCATTTATGTCATCATATGAGTAACTTCCACTTGTTTTGTATGAGTTTTCTGTAATGGCGGCTACTAATTTGCATATTTATGTGTCTTCGTGTACACTAAATACATTTAGAGTTACCGTATCTGTGTTCCTTTTGATAGCAATCATCATTCGAGACATTTAATTTAACTTTATGAACCAGAGCACTATAAATCACTGATCGCCCATTGAAGTAAAATTTATTCGGATGGGCATATCTCAGCCAATACTTCAATTTATTTTCGGTATTTGGACATTATTTTCGACGTTCTTTCGGAAAATGAAGTTCAAATTTGAAAATTCTGAAAAAGATGCTTATGACATCATAGATTACATCATAGTTCACCACTCTATAGGTGTTAGAGTGGGTTGAACCCACACATAGGTACATTACAATAGCGTAGTGCGGAGATTGACTTCTTTCACCTGCTGCACTATCCAATACAAAAATATTTTTTGTCGGCCAATATCTCCCTCCATTTACCAGCAAATGCAAATAAACTTTTGTTTATGTGATCCACAATTCATATACCTCGATAATAATTACTGACTCTGTTGTTACGAAGACCGGAAAATGTAGGAAAAAATGTATTATTTCCAGTCCGTTTTCCGTACCGATGCGTCCTTAAACATAGCATTCAACTGTTGAACGGTACAGTGTATGAATGGGCGGTATGCTTACCGTAAAACTCCGTGTATAAGGCGCACTCGTGTATGAGGCGCACCCCAAACTTTCTAAAAAAAAAAAAAAAATTTAGGACACCCTGTATTTTTTTTAGACACCCTGTAATGCTGTTGGAATACTTACATTGCTGGTCTAAGGCATATCAAGGGCTTAATGTCAATTGTAGCTGTCATCATCATATACATTTATTCACATACAAAATAGTGGTTAGTACAAAAATTGCACACATTGAGCAATAACACTGGTGCTCATAAATATTCATATTCATATTCATGAATATTCATAAGCACTTATACTCATTACATATAATGCAATTTTCTAACTAAATTTTCTAATTAACTAACAACTATTTTCAATTATGAGCAAAATTTATCACCACTGGTTAGATAATTGCATATATAATGAGTACTGCTGCTCTCGAATGTATGAATATTCATTAGCAGCAGTAATTTGCTCAATAAACTTGCAATTTTTACATCTGTAACCAACATTTTTTTTGTGAGAAAAAGGTATATGGTGCTGAATGCTACAACAGACAGCAAGCTCTTGTCATGCCATAGGCCAGTGTAATATGCATTGAACATGACTACAGGGTGTCTTTTGCTGTACCTGTGTATAAGGCGCACCCCCGACTTTGAAATTTTTTCCGATGGAAAAAAGTGCGCCTTATACACAGAGTTTTACGGTATATCCAGCGTATTAGCGTATATTGCTTGTAAATGGCACAGCTGGACCATTTACACGCAATTTACGATGTTAAAATTTAAAGATAAAATTAAGATCAAACCATATCATGAAAAATGTAGAATTTTATAGGATAACAGTAACTTTTTTCTCTACTAGCTCGTTCAGGCAAGTAAAATTATTATAATAGAAACCAAACCAGACATAAAATTTAATGGCCCACTTACTTCTTGATGAGATTTACATATTTGGAAAATACATTCTACTCTCGCTTCATGGGTTTTTATTTACTTGTTTGTATTTTTATATACCTTTCAAGCATGGTGGAGTAATATCTAATAGTTTGTAATGTTAATGTTCAGGTTTTGGTTACTTAAGTCCAGCCTTATGAAAACTGTACTACCTTTAACATCAACTTTTGCTTGCCCCGGTCAAGTGTCGAACCCTGCAGTATTGATAATAAACTTTTCATTGACAGGATGGAACACCCTGGAAATGAAGATGACTGCCTTATCCCAAGAATGGTTCCAGCAAACGGGGAAAACCTTGCCAGCAGGGTTCAATTCAAAGTCATCAAAGCTATCACTCGCCGCTAACCAGGCTACAAACTATATCCGCAACAGCAATTACCCCAGGGCGGTAGCGGCTCTACGAAGGGCATCGGAATCCGTGAGAAAAGGGGAAATGAAGAGGATGGAATGGATGGTTTCCAAAGAGATGCGTGACTTGGAGAAGGACCGGCATCTGTTTCCAGGCAGCCGGCTAGACTGGAGACACTTTCTTGATGAGATCAAGACACGGGCACCGACGGTGTATCATGCCTTCTCGGCAGCACTGGGGTAAGTACGCATGTGACCCTCTATATAGCAGAACCTGGCATTTGTCGGTAAAAAAAGAAGAAGTAGATTTTCATACCATTACAAAGGCTTCGTCACAAGCTTTCATTTGATGATTTGTTCTAACTAATTGGTCAATAATTAATGAATATGGTTGTTTCAATTTTACAATTAAAATATAGGTCTTTTACAAACTTTGTGTGAACTTAAAATGTGCATTTCTTTAAAACATAGATTACCAACAAGTGCCAGGTTTTGCTATAGTCGGTCAAATATAATGAGCCGCGATTATATTTGTCTAATGCCCGGCGCAGACAGAGCCGACTCGACCCGATCCGACTGGTTTTCAGCCTGCTTAACCCAGTATGCGCTGCCTCAGGACTCCGGTTTTTCCAGTCAAGTGCCAGTCGGAGGTCATTCGAGGCCGATTTAACATGTTGGATCGGCTCCGACTGAGCGAAACTGACTCTAGCCTGACTGAAAACCAGTCAGATCGGGTCGAGTCGGCTCTGTCTGCGCCGGGCTTAAGATGCTTCCATGATTTGTATTGAAATCCCGATATCCGTGTGCAAGAACGCTCTAACTGAATTCCCTCGGTTTTTCTATAGCCTATGTCGATCGAAAAGAGAAAATAATCTGTGTGCTTTATGAGTGGGCAATAGAAAATGGAGGGCATTTAGTTTTAGCTTACTGGCACACAGAGGATATCGGGATCTCTATATATAATATACAAATCACAAACCCGAGGGCATGCATTCTGTCTGGCATGCGGATGCCGGGTTCTTTATACAAAGCATGGTAAGCGTCTTAGACGCGGAAACCCAATGTCCTATTTGTTTGACAAGCTCCCTGAGTGTATAAGCAGAGGCCTGTATTGTTACGGGGTAATGGCCGGGGATCAGATGCCCCTTATCAATCAATACTTGACAATAACTAATATCAGCGTACAAATTCTAAAATGGAAAAAAAATCAATGTTGACCTGAATATATCAATTTTCATTTCATTTAAAGGGGACCACCGGGCAAAGAACAACACACACATTAGTATCTGTTTTGGTACCGTTTTGTGATATCAAATATATACCCAACATTTTGCAAAGGATTGTGTAATTCATAAACAAAGCAATTAATTTCCACCACTTACGGAACTACTATTTCCTGGTTCCATACGGGCCAACTATTTGCGAGTGCGCCAATGCTATTCACGCGTACGTTTGTAGACAATAGATTCCCGAGCGATTCGTTCGCAATTCAGACCGCATAAACGCATGCTTTAAAATGGTGATGCGTTTTCCAATTATATATTTTTTTTTCTGGAAACATATTTTGGTGAACTTGTTGATGGAATGGAATACTAAAGATGTTACCTTTCTTTAATAAGAATATTATTTTTGGGTGGTGGTACGTACCCTTTAAAACAAACAATACATAGATATCATATATACACACATAAGTTTATGATAATAAACTAGATCTAATCTTATTTTTGTTGTGAATTGCTTTCTTTTTGTGCTTCCTTTGCAGGCCCTCTGAGGACGATATTAAACCGAGTCGCATTGGAACAATGATAATGATCGCACTTCATCACAGGAAGCCACGCATCCACTGCCTTCTACCATCATACGTATCTGACGCTTTGTGGAAATCCAAAAGGAAAGGCCAGGTAAGCTTATCAAATGTACTTAAAATTAGCATTTTCTAGGGCTACGTGAATTTTACACAACGTCTGATTCAAGGAGATGACTCTAATGGCCACCAGAAATTTGATATGGCCACTAGAAACTCTTTTATTGGCCACCACTGAATTAAGATCTTAAACACACATCTCTTTGGCAGGAGTCTGTGTCATTTTGGCCACTTGAAACTGGAAAAGCTTAATGTTTACAGTAATGTCTAAAGTACTATTTACACATGTTGTATTGAATACGTCAATGCTAGACTTTCAGTTGATACATTTGTTGCATTTCTACATGCTCCTAAACATATTGTATAGGCACCCTGTAAGCTCAAAGGAGAAAGGTTTTCGCAAACAACACCACAAAATATTGCCTGATCTGATCTGTAGGGAGGTCCGACAGATCTGCCACAATGATTCCACCAGCGTGTGGAAGGCCTCTCTATGTGTTCCCCTAATCTACGTGTTCCTCTAATCATATTTATGCCACTCAGAAAGGGTAAGCTCAAAGTAGCCGACTGCATTGGTGATTCATACTATATGCTACGGCCTTTAACTTAAAATGAGAAAAGTTTTTGCAAACAACACTCAAAGTTTTGCCGAACTGGGGGTGTATTCTGAAGTTTAAATTAATTTTATCTACCTCATATCTATGTCACTAAAATATATTTTAGCAAATCGCTATTCCTTATAAAGTACAGTGTAATATTTTAGTGACGTAGATACAATACATTTTTGGCTTAAAATCGTTTTCAGAATACACCCCTGATCTGTAGGGAGGTGCGAAAGATCTGCCACAATGATTCCACCAGCATGTGGAAGGCCTTTCTACGTGTTCCTCTAATCTACGGGTTCCTTTAATCATGTTTTGCAGGCACTCAGAAAGGGTAAGCTCAAAGGAGCCGACTGCATTGGTGATTCAAACTATGACACAGCCTTCAACCTACTGCTCAAGGCGAAAGGTTTTCGCAAACAACTGGCTGGTCTGATCTCTAAGGAGGTGCGAAAGATCTGCCACAATGATTCCACCAGCGTGTGGAAGGCCTCCCTGACACATCCTGGGGGGTACAAGCAGTTCAACTGGAAGACGGCCACCAAGGCAATGAAGAAAGAGTGCCCTCTACTGTACACCGCCCTCCATGCAGCAGCAAATGCAACAGAAGTCTGCTCCCGGAAGAGCATCAAGGATCCGATGCCATCCAGGATGAAGGCAGCCCTAGCGACAGTCTTTGGCATCCTCCTGCATTTGCACAAACCTAAACAGGTGAAGGTCATCCAGGAGATCCTTGGACTTCAGCTGTGGCTCGGCGACTGTAGTCCTCAGGTAATCTCTTTGGGAAATAAATCTGTGGACAGAAATTAAAATGGCATTTTACAGCTGATTCATATACATATGGCTAGAAATATGCATTAGCCTGCTAGCCCTTGTCCCCTGGCAACCAGCAATCACCTTCAGGACACTATAATTTCCATTGTTGCCAACTTTTACTTGCCCAATATGTACCATATTTGTTCCAAATATCTACCAAATATGTACCAAAACTATTTGTACCAAATATGTTCCAAATGTTTTTTTTCGTCTCGGGGGGTCTTTGCGTCTTTATTTTACATACTCGAATAGGCCACCAGAAAAAGGTTAATTTATTTATTAATTATTAAGTAAAATATCACAGAGTTCTATTTGAATACTGTTTCATGGCCCTATATAAAAACAAGAGGTCTCTCTGGCATAAAGACCATTACACTAGGAATGGTGGTACTTCCTAGGAACGATGTTCAATACCCACACTAGTAAGAAGCTTTATAAACCTGACACAAACCCAAGCACGGTCTCCCAATCTGGAGGTCTTGTATTCGAAGCCCTGTTTTGTTTGCTCCGTTTCATTTAAATAAAAAGTTGGTTGTCTTGTGTTTGCATAAACTGTTTTTTCATCATTTCTGATTTCACTTTATAGGTGATGAAGATGTTCAAGCGAGTAGGGGTGTGCTATGGACCATATGTAGTGAAAAACACGTTGGTACCACACACAATGAAGTCATACGATGCAGTTCTCAAGGCCAAAATGAAGGAGATGGAATCAACCCTCCAAGCAAATGACGAGGAACAGGAAAACGGTAAGCAACTCAAGTTAATCACTAGGTCCAGTTAGACAGGGAGACATTTTCTAGATAACATTTCAATGGATTATAGTTTTCTAGAAGATTTACAGTCCATCACCAAATTTCTAGCAAAATTTTCCACAACCATTTCTCCAAATATCCAAGATACCAGGTGGTTGGTAAGACAGGTTTGACTGTATATATGATGACATAAACGGTACCCTGGGGTACCAGACGAAAATCCGCCATTTTGTTTAATTATTTATTTAATTTTTAGGACTGTACTGTAGGTATAGCGTGCATACAATCGCACGCTGCACTTCATGCACAACGCAATACGGTTGTACTTCGAGTGGACACAAGATGGCGCTACACAACGCGGGATACCGGGGTACTGCGTGTGTCATCATATGTAAGTATATTTAGTATATTCTTGTTCCTTTACATAACATTTCTCTGCATGGGATCACTGTTGGTGGCCATTATAGGCAGGTTGGCAGGTTGGCTGCTATAGAGGGGTGGTCACTAAGGCAGCTTTGATTGTATCTGTAAGTAGATGTACTGTATTGTTTTCTGAAGAACTAGCAAGTGGGCCTTCCACACCAAGTGTGCTATAGACAGGTGGCGACCAAGACTGGTTAGAATCTACTTTGTAAGTATATAAAACTGTATTTTCTCTGTTTTCTTGGCTTTATATTTGACAACTTTTTAAAGGGTTCCATGCCAACAGGTAACATATTTAGTGTATTCTTGTTTTCAGATGAACTAGCAAGAGGGCTTTCCCCGCCGAGTGGGCAGGAGGATGTGGTGATGAGGGAGGAAGATGAAGAGGATGTTGGGGATTCTGATGTAGGATCTGTTTCCGTCGAGTCAGATGATGGTGTATCTCACACCAAGAAAACCACTTCAGGTACGTACACAATACACATGCAGTAACAAGTGTTACTCCTATCTCGGTGCTCAATAAATGAGAAACAAAGAAACAGAACAAAATTACAGACTAAGCTATCATGTTTACTATTTCGACAATCTATATCGATTTTGAAAGCTTTGCAGCCAACATGTTTGGTTTTTAGAACTGCCAGCCTTGAAACTATTAAAACCAATCTTGTGTCACCAGGATCAATGAATATTCAACTTGATGGTCCTGATTCAAGATTCAAGATTCAAAAAGAGTTTATTAATCAAATGGTTGGCAGCAAAAGACTAAATTGCACATTTGTTACATTTAAAAATATATAAAATAAATTATTGAAAATGAATACATACAAACAAAATTGCAAAGTGCATGATACATGTTAAAAGTTCTAAAGTTTAAAAAGTAATGAGTAATGAGTGAGCATTATCGTGGTGATGGGCGCACATGTCCAGGGGGTGGGACTCTTCCCCTTCAAAAAATGAATTCATCAAACAACCCCTCCCCCCCCCCCCTGTAACTAAATCCGATTGCTAAAAAAACAATAAAAAAGGGGTTGATGCCGACTTTGCTATAAAACACACTCAAGCACCCACTCACACACTCACAAAGACACACACGCACACGCAGCACTCGAGCACATACAAATCATATATCAAGCACCCAAAACAATGTATAGCGAGGAGCAGAGCTGGGAGAGCCCGGTTAAAGTCAAGGTGACCTAGACCAGTCACGCTTCCCAACACAGGACAAGACATGAATTTACTGAATAATGTACCAAACAAACCACGCTCACTCACAAATATAAAAGGCATAACAAGTCAGCAGGCAAAACAAAAAACAGGCAAAGAAAACACACCCCTCACAGCTCCCAGCAACCGAAAAGAGCTATAAATAAATTAAAATTAAATCCCACAACAAAAAGAAAGGGCGCCCATCACCACAAAAATGCCCATGCATATAATACAAACAGCAAAATACACAATTGTACATAAGAAGAAAAAAATGATCATACAGAACTGAACTATATATTGTTTAAAATACGAACAAGGTAAGGAAGAGCACTATTTTAAAATCCTAGAGTTTTACATCTAAAAGTGTCATATGTGTTCGAGTTAATTAAATTGTATGTATTTTCTCTTATAACTGGTAACCAATCTTTAAAAACAGGGTGTTTTTCTAAAGATATTACAAAATGTTCACAAAGTTATTTTCTTCTTGCTTCCAATGTAGTCAAATTGCACAATGAAAGAGCATTGGCATATGTTATACAGGGTGGCCCATAAATAACGGAACGGGGCACTTCCCAAAATAAAGTAACAAAATGAACATGTCCATCGGATAGGGTGTCCTTTCCAATGAACAACGATACCAAGAAAAGTAATTTTGGACGTGTAGTTTTTGATTTCTAAAGGCGCTTTGAGTGAGACCATGTCAGGTTTTTTTTACCAAGTCAGTGTCTGATAAATGAGACTTACTGCCCGTCATACTAGTGACCAATTAAGCCCATTCTCTCGGCACCGCTCGGCACACAGCTGAATGCACACTAACAATGGCGAGCGGAATATTCGCGTGTTCAATGGTATGTAGGGCAATAAGTCTCATTTATCAGGCACTGACTTGGTAAAAATTGACAAAAATAGGAACCTGACATGGTCTCGCTCAAAGCACCCTAAAACAAAAACTACACGTCCAAAATTACTTTTCTTGGTATCGTTGTTCATTGGAAAGGACACCCTATCCGATGGACATGTTTATTTTGTTACTTTACTTTGGGAAGTGCCCCGTTCCGTTATTTCTGGGCCACCCTGTATAGTCACGTACCTCTCAATATTATTCTAAGGACTCTCTTTTGAATTCGTTCTAAATTTAAAATTTCCTCTTAAGTAATATTTCCATTAAAAAGAGGGACGCAATAATCAAGTACTGGTCTTATGTATCCCATGTATATAGTTAAAAGATCATTGCGAGGAAAATTAAATTATTTCAATCTACGGAGCATGTACAATTTCCTATTACACCTTAAGATTGTATCTTGAATATGCAAGTCCCATTTGAGATTACTTTGTACAATGACCCCAAGAATTTTTGCGAATTCCACTGTATCAAATTCAACATTCCCAACAAGTAAATTTTCTGGTGGTCGTTTCATAAAAGTAATAACCATGGCATGACATTTGGCTGCATTAAGTTTCATATTATTTACACTAGTCCATTGTTGAAAGTTATTGAGAGATTCTTGCACTCTTGAAACTTGAGTACATTTTCTACTTTCAACAAGTGTACGATCCTCGACATACTTATAATATGATATACTTTCATCTTTACAAGCATTGTTTATCATTATTGAAAAAAGTACAGGGCCTAGTTTAGTTCCTTGGGGAACACCAGTATAAATCAATTTTTAGTCTGAAATTGTACCTCTATATTTTACACATTGGGTCCTATTTTGTAAACAATTAACAACTAATGAAATTACACAAGGCCTGACGCTCAAGTCAATTAATTTTCATATTAAAATATTATGGTCTATTCGATCCAAAGCCTTTGACAGATCAGTTAAAACTAATGTAGAAATAGATTTGGGTGAATCAGCATTTTCATACAATTGGTGTAGCAAGTCGATACCATTGGTCGATTTCCATATTGATGTCTATCAATTTTCCCCTCAATATCCTCCAATAGCCACTTAACAATAAAGGATTCACATATTTGAGCAAAGTGACTTGTTAAAGCTATTGGACTAAGATCAGTAAATGCGGTTGTATTTTTTTAAGGTATAGGAACAATTTGGGCATATTTCCAAGAGTTAGGAATAATACAAGTTTCAAAAGACACATTAAGGATATCGGCCAATGGTACACATAATTCATGAGAAAATTCACGAAGAATTCTTACTGGCAAATCTCCTGTTACACTAGATTTTTGTAAATTAATTTTACTAAGTAAATTATAAACTTGTTGACATTCAATGAAAGGACACTTGTTCTGCAGTGACCAGAAAATGTCAATATTGAAAATTATCTGCTATGTATAACTTAATGAATGCAAAATTTAAATGTATATTATCCTACAAGCTATTAATGAGAAGGTGTAACAAAAAAAATAAACCAGAAACAGAGAGACATGTGATACAAGTTAGTATTACAAATGCTAAACTTCTTTTTTTTCTTTCTAGTTTTACTCCGTTCAGACTATTTGATTTTGTGATTACTTGCATTCTATGTAGATCGCAGCAAACCCATCCTGAACATGTCAAGTCATTTACCGTAAAAATGTAGAATCATTCACAATGTTGTACTTTCAACATTTTTATTTTGATAGCTGAACCTGAAAAGAAAGTT
Organism: Echinarachnius parma; assembly: GCA_037951105.1. Classification (NCBI taxonomy): domain Eukaryota; kingdom Metazoa; phylum Echinodermata; class Echinoidea; order Clypeasteroida; family Echinarachniidae; genus Echinarachnius; species Echinarachnius parma. The sequence goes on along the minus strand of JBAMJV010000588.1, from coordinate 272,855 downwards.
GATGAGTCTAAGCTGGGCTATGCCCTTGTCTTTGGAGAGATCAATGCCACAACAAAGTCACTTCTCGGTATGGGCCTGGATGCTAAAAAAGCCAAGAAAGGAGAGCCGGTCAAAATGGTGCAGCTGTGTGCGACTATGGATCGCATTCCCACAATGCATCTTGATGACACAGTTCCTTCCCCTGAGAAGCTACTAGCTATTGATCCCACAGTGTACCTCCCTAGTTCACAGGACTTGGATGTGCTTTGGTAAGACACCGTTTTGTACGCCTCTGCAACGAAGTACAGCCAGTATGCTACTCAGCCAAATTCCGCTCTATGCATTCATATCGTATTCATAGATTTTGCGTGCGCACGCACCAATAAGCAATGCAGAGGGGTATTATTTTGTGCTTTATGGAACTTTAATATAGTCTTTAATGAATAAATGTGGTATCAAATTTTAGAGAAAGAATCATATTTTCTGTCTATAATATTAAATAAAGCATTTAAAAACATTTTACTAGTGAAATTTGTTGTAAAAAATCACCAAAAAATAATAAGTTCAGAGGTTAAAAATAACAGTTTATACTTCTTGCGTCTCATTGATTTTATAATCATTGTAAAGCATGTTTCATACTCTTTCAGAATATGTAGGTTTTATTTTGCTACGTTGGATAATCGGGTCAGGAGCCAAGGAAATACCACTCAAGTACAAATTAATAACAACTAAAATGCGAATGAGCATTCCCATTGGATGGTACGAAGGGGTTTGTTTGTAGCGGGCCAGTGATTGGCCTAATTCATTTAACGCAATACCAGCCTCCCCCTCGGAACAACGCGCTGTGCGGGAAAGATAAAATCTCTCTCCCCCTCTCTCTTCATCGCGGGAAGTCAACTGACGTGGAGAATCTGCGTGATGCTGATTCAACCAATCAACGGGCTTGATTTCCGCTGAATGACAACAATTTGATATTTTATTCTGTCCTTTGCTGGTCTTTGTTGGCTCCTGACCCGATTACGAAATAAACGGCTACGAAATTGACATATTTATAAAGTGCATTAAATTGCCTTTCATATGATATAAATATGAAGGAGACGCAACTTCATTTAATAAGTTTTCAAGCGCAAGGAAAACAAACTTTTAAAATGGAATTTTGATAAGTTTTAACACTTGATTTTTATCTTTTAGTCTTTGTCAAATTGAAAATATATTTACATGGAAGCAAAGAGTGAAATATTTTCTGCATTGTCATATATCACATTGTACAATATGTTATTGCAAACTGAAGTTATCACATTTTCAAAATAATGTGTCTCCAGCCGCGTAATACTCGGGAGAGAAAGTTCGATCGGGGGAATCTGAAAGGGACAAGCGTTTTAGCCTCATTAAAACATGCACTGCTCTCTGACTGAGTAGCTGCAGGCGTTCTGTTTTAGGGTTGTCCTTCCGTCTGTACGTCCATCCATCATTCCATACGTCTTGTTCTCGTGATCGCGTTATCTCAAGAACTGATTGGGGTGTCAATGAACTGATTCGATTTTGGGGTCATGAGGTCAAAGGTCACTGCTCATTATGTATGCAAAATTAGCTTGTGTCTCAAGAAGTGATTGATGGATTTGCACCATACTGGGTATATGTATGTAATTGTAAAATGTCAAGAACTAAATCTTGTACCTGAATGTATCTTAGGGAGCCAATGTACCCATCAGACTTTGGGGTCATGAGGTCAAATGTCAAGGTCACAGCTCATCATATATGCACGAAAAGTTCATAATTGTGATATCTCAAGATCTGGTTGACAGTTTTTAGTTTACAGAATTAATTAAGTGTATTTTAATTTGGGCTTGATATAAAAAATGAGCGATGACGGAGGCATCATTTTGGACTGTGCAATCAAAGATCCATCTAGTTTCTTTTTAAATGACCTCATCAATAAATTGTTCAATGTTCGATTGTTCTTAAATTGCATAAATTGCATGTCAACATATTGTAAAGTTGTTTTTAGTGGCAATTATTAGGCCGTAAAATCTTTGTTTTTATTTCTTTATGAAACAAATGTAATACAAACTAGATGGATCTTCGACTGCGCGCAGTCAAAAATGATGCCTCCGCAATTTATATATATCAAGCCCAAATTAACATACACTGAGTCAATTCTGTCAACTCAAGTTTGATGGTAATCTGTCTATCAGATCTTGCCATATCACAATTATGAGCTATATATAAGTGACCTTGACCTTTGCACTCATGACCCCAACATTTTATTAGTTTATTAGCTCCCCAAAATTCAAATTATATGTACCAAGTTTGATGGTTATTTGTCAACTGGTTCTTGAGATTCTTTTTTTACCTGTGACCTTGACCTTTGACCTTATGACCCCCAAATCTAATCGGATCATCGGCCCCCCCAAGATACATACATGTACCAAGTTTGGTCAGAATCCGTCGACCGGTTCTTGAGATAATGCGCTCACGAGCTATTTTTGCATATATAATGAGCTCTGTTACCTTTGACCTTTGACCTCATGACCCCAAAATATGATCAGTTAATCGGATTACCAAGATACTTACACTTTCTAAGTTTGGTCAGAATCCGTCAAACGGTTCTTGAGATACTGCGATCACAAGCTATTTTTGCATATATAATGAGCTCTGTGACCTTTGACCTCATGACCCCAAAATCTGATCAGTTCATCGGCTTCCCAAGATACATACATGTACTAAGTTTGGTCAAAATCTGTCAATCATTCCTTGAGATAATACGATCACAAGCTATTTTTGCATATACATGTATAATGAGCTCTGTGACCTTTGACCTTTGACCTCATGACCCCAAAATCTGATCAGTTCATCAGATTACCAAGATACATACACTTACTAAGTTTGGTCAGAATCCGTCAATCAGTTCTTGAGATAATGCGATCACAAGCTATTTTTGCATATATAATGAGCTCTGTGACCTTTGACCTCATGACTATAAAATCTAATCAGTTCATCGGCTTCCCAAGATACATACATGTACCAAGTTTGGTCAAAATCTGTCAATCATTCCTTGAGATAATGCGATCACAAGCTATTTTTGCATATATAATGAGCTCTGTGACCTTTGACCTTTTACCTCATGACCCTACTGAAATTGAATCAGATCATCGGCTCCCCAAGATACATAAATGTACCAAGTTTGGTCAGAATCCGTCAATCGGTCCTTGAGATAATGCAATCACGAGCTATTTTTGCATATATAATGAGCTCTGTGACCTTTGACCCGATCTCATGACCCCGATATCTAATCAGATCATTGGCTCCCCAAGATACATACATGTACCAAGTTTGGTCAGAATCCGTCAATCGGTTCTTGAGATAATGCGATCACGAGAACGGGACGTACAGACGTACGTACGGACGGACAGACAACCCAAAAACATAATACCTCTGGCAACTTCCTTACGGAGTCATAAAAAGGGACCAGATTTTTGGCAATTGAGCTATATGGGGGAACATTCCTTGCATTCTCCTGACGACGGACAGTCAACCTGTTCGAAACGTCGAGCCCCTCCTACCACCAACCCTCTCCTTACAATAACTATACCGGCGCTGTAGTTCTTATCAGAACTACAAACTCAGAAAGAATACCAACAGTCCTTTCCAGGACTACCCAACAGTCCTTTCTAGGACTACCACAGTCCTTTTTAGGACTATCCTAGAAAGAATACCTACAGTCCTTCTCAGGACTAACCAATCCTCTCCTTATACATGGTGCAACCGCAAACCACACGTATTATTCCTTGCATTGTTTTTTTCATGGTTTTGATGCCTTTGTATGCTACTGGGATGGAATTGATATAAATAATTTAAAGCTTTCATTTGTATATAAACCGAACACAAAAAGTAACTTACCCCCTAAGCAATTGCCCATAATTTCATAACCGATAATTGTTTCAAGATGTCATCTTACCTCAATATTGGCACAGTTGTTATGTTTGATTTGTGCGAAAATCAGAGATATTCATCACTTTATGGCTGAATGAGCACAGATTAAAGACAAAATGGCCCAATTCAAAAGTCACAAGGTATTGCGCGTGCCTGTACATTGTTGTGAATCAGCACATGTGGCGGAATGCATTGATCATGGTTTATGAAACAATGCTGCTTGATATTCCATTCATTTTGGGTTTTTTATGGCACATGTGGTAAAATGCATTAATTGCAATTGTAAAACAGTGCATTTTTAAATTTTCCTATTCTCAATAATTTGTAATGATGATAATACTTTTGCGAATTTCGAAATATGACTATTTTGTCTGTAATGTGTGCTCACTCAACCATTGATTAATGGTTGCCTCTTATTTTTACACATTGTTTTCCTAACTACCATGGGGATATCTTGGCAAGACGAAATCTTGAAACGATTCTTGGTTATGAATTTATGGGCAATTGCTTAGGGGGTAAGTTACTTTTTGTGTTCGGTTTAATTACTTGTATTATAAAGTGACCAATTAACTTTGCCCATATTCAACCAAAATAACTTGGAGCTTTCATACTTCTCTTATAATTTGGCTTATGGTAATAGAAGAATGTATTGTGTTCTGATATTTCAAATGTCTCCCTATTATAGTTAAAGAGATATTTAGGATTTAAATTTAAAGCATCTGTAGACGCTTCCGACCATAGTCAGTAGTATTTGAATTTGGATATTAAATCCTCCATAGTATTCGAATTTGGATACTTCATGCGATCAGGATAAAATCAGACATACTTTTTTTCTCAAGGTAAATGGTGTTCCATTTCTATGAAAATCTCACATATCATTCTTGAGAATCTTACAATGATATTGGTATTATTAAAGTTTCAAATGTCTCTTTTGGATCTCTTTGCAGAATGTTAGTATTGCTCTGTGTTAGTTATTTTGTTTTAAGGATAAAAAATGATAATGTTTTTACAAATTTCGCTCTGAAAATGACATGACTGTAGATAATAATGCAATATTTTTGTTTTGTTTTGTAGGGAAGAGTATTTCATCATAACACAGAGAATTCTGTGTAAAACAATGACCTGCTTCAAAGAGTTAACGGGAGAAGTGGTGGCCCACATCCCCCACAAGTATTCTGCGGAATCAAACAAGGAGAGCAATCTAGTAAGTATGGTCCAAACATCTTAGAGGACAATGAAACTATGGCTTTCGGCTACTATTATCATTTAGAGGTGAACAGACATTATATTTGATACATGACTTGGCAATTTTGGCCTAATTGTTACGGCGGCAAAAGATGATGGGAGCGGCCATGTTAGTGTAACTACCCGACATGCTTCGCAAATTCTGACGTCTGTGTGGATGGCCGAACTAAAAGATCAAAACCATCAAAGACCCAACAATGGCGGCCTTCAGCGTTCGCGTAAATAGTGGTGTACTCGATAGTGTTTGCACATATTTCTTCCAAAGCAGAAATCTGAGTCGGGGTAATGTTATGCGAAATAAACAAGCATATTATGATGTATATTAAAAGTAGGATAAACTCTATTCTAGAGTTGCATTGCCCTTAAAGATTGTGCATTTAAAGGGACTTAGTAACATTGTCCAAATCCTCAAAATAAAATTTTAATTCTAGCGGTTCCCTCATACCTTGTTGTATTCGTATTAACAATAAAATCATGGGACAGGTTTCGGTTTTTCAAATTTCCCTTTCGTTACAAAGATATGTACGATCAAAGTATTCAGATAAGAAAAACTCTGGGCGAGTTTTTCATCCCTGTACAAAGTGAATGCAGTGAGTTAGTGAATATCACCCAATATCACTTTACATTTTCGCTCATTACTTGGCCATGCAATGTCCATTTGACTTGAAAATCTCACACAATACCCTGTGGACATATGAGATAACAGCACTATACATTGCATCAACCATTCATCACTTTTTGCACATGCCAACAAAGTTACTAGATCCCTTTAAAGGGATAGTACAGTTCAGGTCAAACTGAATTTTAGTTACCATAACTTGCACATATCATTACACACTAATACTTAGAACTCCACCAAGCCCGAAAGGCAGAAAACCTTACAATCTGCTAAATAGGAAGCCTGTCATCATTCAAAAAGCAGCCATTGAAACACAAGAGGGCGCTCACTAAAAATATATTAGGTTCATGCATTTTTTATGAAAAATAGCGAATGTGATGTTTTGTTAAAATAATGATTCAAGAGAGAGAGATCATAAACAACTATTTAGAAACCATGTTCGGTACTTTTTTGGAAAAGTGTAGGCATTATAGAGATTATCTTGGTACATTTATTCCAATTGGGTACATTTGTTGATATTTAAACAGGGTCAGTGCCTGATAAATCGCACTTACTGCCCGTCATAGCATCTCTTCTTCAATGCTGAATGCGCACTCACTAACTATGGCGCAAGCATTTAGCGTTATTGATGCTATGACGAGCATTTTTTTTTTTTTTCTTTTTCAGACACCCTGTAGTGCTGTTGGAATGCTTATACCACTGGTCCAGCATTCATCAACATATACATTTACTCACATAAAAAATAGTGCTTAGTACCAAAATTGTACATTTATTGAGTAGTAATATATGAATATTCATGAGCAGCATATATGAATATTCATGATGCTCATTAGATATGCAATTTTACTAACTATTTTTTAATATAAGAACATTTATAACCACTGGTTAGAAAATTGCATATTTGCTCAGGAATGTATGAATATTCATTAGCAGCAGTGTTACTTGCTCAATATACTTGCAATTTTTTAACTAACCAATATTTTTTATGTGAGAAAAAGGTATAAGGTGCTGAATGCTATATTAACAGCAAACTCTTGTCATGCCCTAGACAGGACTAAACATGACTACAGGGTGTCTAAAACAAATTGTGTATAAAACGAACCCCCCACTTTGAAAATTTTTCGACGGAAAAAAAGTGCATCTTATACACTGGGATTTACGGTAAGTGCGATTTATCTGGCACTGACTCGGTTAAAATTGACAAAAATGGGAACCTGACATGGTCCCTCTAAAGACGACATAAAACAAAAACTACTCAACCAAAATGACTGTTCTTGGTATCATTTTTCTTTGTAAAAGATGCCCTATCCAGTGCCCTATCCAGTTGTTATTATGTTTCTTTATCATGGCAAATACCCTGTTCCATTCTTTTTTGGGCCACCCTGTATAGACATACATGTGATAACAAAGAATTAACGATCACAAAAGGCTTACTAGAACAACCTGGACTTAACAGTCTCAATATTGTGAGAGTGTAAATATAGAGCGGAAGATTGTTCCATAGGGAAGAAGCAGCATAAGAAAAGGATCTTTAGTCACCATAGTATTTTTAGTTGATTCCAAGATTTTAATTTTAATGTAATTATGTTTCAAGATTCCCTTGGGTACAACGAAGAAGAATCAGACCAAGCCAGTTGAGATGGTTGACATCTTGGAAGCCTTTCACCAGCATGTCCCAGGGGCTCCCGGCCAGGGAGATCCTGCGCCAACTCTCCTGTATGCAGATGGACAAGGATGCCAGAGGGCCAGGGCTGCGCAGATGGCCAGAGTGGAAGGGGAGACCAAGTGGGATCGACAGGAAGGGCTACATCCATCGCTGGATGAATCAGACAAACACCACTTTGTCCTCGAGGTAATGTTATATCACAGAATAAATAATAGGATGTCAGAGGGCCTGGGCCACATAGGGTGTAAGGGGAGACCCAGAGGGCCAGGGCTGCACAGAGGGCCAGGGTGGAAGGGGAAACCCTGAGGGCCAGGGTGGAAGGGGAAACCCAGAGGGATAGGGTGGAAGGGGAAACCCAGAGGGCCAGGGTGGAAGGGGAAACCCAGAGGGCCAGGGTGGAAGGGGAAACCCAGAGGGCTAGGGTGGAAGGGGAGACCCAGAGGGCCAGGGTGTAAGGGATGACACAAAGGGCCAGGGCTTAGCAGAGGGCCAGGGTGGAAGGGGAGACCCAGAGGGCCAGGGCTTAGCAGAGGGCTAGGGTGGAAGGGGAGACCCAGAGGGCCAGGGCTGTGCAGAGGGCCAGGGTGTAAGGGAGACCCAAAGGGCCAGGGCTTAGCAGAGGGCCAGGGTGGAAGGGGAGACCCAGAGGGCCAGGGTGGAAGGGAAGACCCAGAGGGCCAGGGTGGAAGGGGGAACCCAGAGGTCCAGGCCTGCCTAGAAAACCAGTGTGGAAGGGGAGACCCAGAGGGCCAGGGCTGTGCAGAGGGTCTAGGTGTAAAGGGAAACCCAGAGGGCTGGGGCTGCATAGAGGGCTAGGGTGGAAGGGGAGACCAAGAGGGCCAGGTTGGAAGGGGAAATCCAAAGGGCCAGGGTGGAAGGGGAAACCCAGAGGGATAGGGTGAAAGGGAAGACCCAGAGGGCCAGGGTGGAAGGGGGAACCCAGAGATCCAGGGCTGCGCAGAAAACCAGTGTGGAAGGGGAGACCCAGAGGGCCAGGGCTGTGCAGAGGGTCTGGGTGTAAAGGGAAACCCAGAGGGCTGGGGCTGCATAGAGGGCTAGGGTGGAAGGGGAGACCAAGAGGGCCAGGGTGGAAGGGGAAATCCAAAGGGCCAGGGTGGAAGGGGAAACCCAGAGGGATAGGGTGAAAGGGGAGACCCAGAGGGCCAGGGTGGAAGGGGAAACCCAGAGGGCTAGGGTGGAAGGGGGGACCCAGAGGGCCGGGGTGGAAGTGGGGACCCATAGGGCCGGGGTGGAAGTGGAGGGCCAGGGTTGTAAGGGGAGACCCAGAGGGCCAGGGCTGCGCAGATGGCCAGAGTGGAAGGGGAGACCAAGTGGGATCGACAGGAAGGGCTACATCCATCGCTGGATGAATCAGACAAACACCACTTTGTCCTCGAGGTAATGTTATATCACAGAATAAATAATAGGATGTCAGAGGGCCTGGGCCACATAGGGTGTAAGGGGAGACCCAGAGGGCCAGGGCTGCGCAGAGGGCCAGGGTGGAAGGGGAAACCAAGAGGGCCAGGGTGGAAGGGGAAATCCAAAGGGCCAGGGTGGAAGGGGAAACCCAGAGGGATAGGGTGAAAGGGGAGACCCAGAGGGCCAGGGTGGAAGGGGAAACCCAGAGGGCCAGTGCTGCATAGAGGGCTAGGGTGGAAGGGGGGACCCAGAGGGCCGGGGTGGAAGTGGGGACCCATAGGGCCGGGGTGGAAGTGGAGGGCCAGGGTTGTAAGGGGAGACCCAGAGGGCAAGGGCTGTGCAGAGGGCTAGGGTGTAAGGGGAGGGCCAGGGCTGCGCAGAAAACCAGGGTGGAAGGGGAGGCCCAGAGGGCAAGGGTGGAAGGGGAGACCAAATGGTATCGACTGGATGAATAGCACAAACACCACTTTGTCCTCAAGGTAATTGCAGGGCTCCCAAATGTATATTCCACTTCCTTATTTGTTGCCTTTCTGTTCTATGTCCATTTGAATCTCCTAATCTCAGATCACAGCCTATTTATAGATCATATCTACCAAAACCTAAATAGTGTGGACCTTTTGCTATTTTTATGTTATTATAAAATACACTTCGTTATATTTCACATTAATAGGGCAAGCTCACTGGAATCTCTTTTGTAAAATAATGTAAAACTCGATTTTGTGATGCATGCATTCTAGCTGACACATTTGGTTTTTCATATAGTGATCATAATATATGATAGTGAGCATAATATTATCTGATAGTAAGTATAATATCTGATCTGATTAGGGTATCATAAGATCACTGTAAGTATGATAAATTATTCTCCTATCTTCTACCCCTATCCAGGACACCTACAAACTCCTGTATGATGTAGAGAGCTCATACTCTGCTGGATCATTGGCCTATATCAGGCAGAGGTACATGCATGGCCCCCCAAGCCTCAATGTCCTTCATTCCCATCAACATGCCATAGATCTGTTGCGTTTTTCTACTGAAGCTTATGTTGTCGCCTGCGCCTGTAGTGCTATGGGGCTGACAGATCTGACAGAGATCCCAGAAGACTTCCCCAGCGATCCAGATGAAGCCTTGGGTCTTCTACAGAAGGTTGCCACCGTTGTGGTTAGTAAGGCATGGCAACCTGCTCTAACTCCTACTAACAGGGAGGAAGGAGTCTACTGCATTTGTGGAACAGAGAAGGAAGGAGAAACGATGGTTGAGTGTGAAAATAAAGCCTGTGATCGTGGAAGCTGGTTCCATCTTGTGTGCATTAAGTCCAACGTTGATCTGGAGGGGAACTGGTACTGCTCGGGAAGATGTTATCATGCAGTGGCAAAGGCACAGTCCTCTGCAACTTGTGAGGATCACATCCATGAGTACACCAGAGCTCTCCTGAATCAAGGCCTTGGGGAGATGGTGCGCCACGATGCAGTCTGTGAGAACGATGGGGATCGCATGCTCATCCACTGGAAGCTTGATACGCTGGACTTCTTCCTTGCAGATGAAGATGCCAACCTCTCTGAAGGACTGTCTCTTCTGACTGATGTCAATGGAGGAGTGTCTCCCCGCATGGCACACCAGCTGCGCTGGAACAGGACTGTGAACCTGACAGGTGCCCCTGGAGAGAATGCTGCAATGGATGTCTGCATAGAGAAGGTCAACAAGCATTTTGAAGAAGCGGTCAGATGCGAAGGTCGAAGCAGAACGAACATGGAGAGAAACATGCAGTTGAGCAGACTAATGGGGATTCAGATGTGCATGGATGACCTTCTGGGCAAGGATTCCAGTTGGTTTGAGAATAAGTTTAAGGAGAAGAAGGAGAAAGAGGACGAGTGTACGAGGAAGAATGACATTGCAGAGCTAGTCACAACGCTGTTGGTCAATGACTGTATGGCTGACATCGAGCCTGGACGGTCCCACGTGGGATTCAGTGACTTTAGGTCAGGGGTCAAGATGGAGGATAGGAGGTGGTACCTGAACAAAATAAGGGAATATCTGAGGAGGAGAGCTCATAGACTAGAGAGCACAACATATTATTGACTTAATACAGACACTCCTTACCCTCCATAATGTTCAGTACTTCCTTCTTATGGTGCCTCTGCAACAAAGTGGCCAGATTCGCATGTGGCATCTTTTTTCCAGTTAACATGCCATAGATCTGTTGCGCTTTTCTACTGAAGCCTACGTTGTTGCCTGCACGTGGTGTGCTATGGAACTGATGGAACCGACAGAGATCCCAGACGGCTTCCCCAGTGATCTAGATGAAGTATTGGGTCTTCTCCAGAAGCTTGTCAGGTTTTCCATCCATTTGTATGTTCATATGTACTGTCCGTATAAACGTGATATCTCAAGAACCAGTTGATGGCAGGATTACTATCAAACAGAGCTCTTGTATTTATCTCATGAAGTGATAAGATTTGGGGATCATATGGTCAAAGGTTACCAAACCCTAACCAGGCCCCGGAGGGGAGGGGGGGGGGGGGGAGGGGGGACTGGAATCCACTCCCCTCAACTTTTCGCGCTATAAGTCCGCAACGCGCACAGGTATTGCCGCGCGACTTCATGAGCTATTTCATTGAAGTCTTGCGCAACTTTTGAGACCAAATTTGCGATGACCAGGTATACCGTTCTAAATTCTTGTGACCTTTTGTAAGTGAACGTCGGCCCGAAAATCGCTAAATTTTGTGATTTGTGTACAAATCCTATGGAAATTGACTTTTTTCCTAGAATACACAAAACCTTCTTTATTTTTCATTATAATCACTGCAATCATTTAATTTTGGGCTAAAAATGGTTAGATAATGGTCAATAGTTTATTCCATTTAAAAAAAAATAAAAAAACATGAGACGAAAAAGCAAAGAAATACATAAGAAATTCCCAAAACAAAGTAATACGTATGAGGAAAATTTTGGCCGTCGCAATTTTTATGCCTCCGCCAACGAAGTGGCCGGAGGCATTATGTTTTCGGGTTGACCATCCGTCTGTCCGTCCGTCCGTCCATACGTACGTCCGTACGTACGTCCCGTTTTTGTTCTCGCGATATCTCAAGAACCGGTTAACAGATCAAATTCAAACTTGTTATGAGTGTATATATTGGGGAGACAATGATCTGATAAGATTTTGGTGTTCATGAGGTCAAAGGTCAAGGTCACAGGACTTCAATATATGTGCAAATATGCCTTGTTCTCGCGATATCTTTAGAACCGGTTGATGGATCAATTTCAAACTTGGTATGAGTGTACATATTGGGGTGACAATGATCTGATTAGATTTTGGGGTTCATGAGGTGAAAGGTCAAGGTCGCAGGACTCAATATATGTGCAAAAAAGTATAATTCTCGCGATATCTCAAGAACCGTGTGATGGATCAATTTCAAACTTTGAATGAGTTACATACACATCGGGGTGGCAATGATTGGATTAGATTTGGGGGGTCATGAGGTCAAAGGTCAAGGTCACATGACTCAATATATATGCAAACATGGCTTGTTATGGCAAAATCTCAAGAACTGAATGTCAGATTTCAATCTAACTTGGTACCTGAATTTTTCTTGCGAGCCAATGTAGCCATCAAAGTTTGGGGTCAATGGTCAAGGTCACAGAACTCAAAATATATATATTAAAAAAATAAATTTCAGTGCATGTTATTTTGGGCTTGATATTAAAAATCGCGTCATAGCGGAGGCATAATTTTCGACTGCGCGCAGTCGAAGATCCATCTAGTTAATGTTCAAAACCAGTTAAAGGGATAGTTGAGTATTGGTCAAACTTAACTTTAGTAACCAAAACCTGCACCATTACGGTACAAAGTAATAGTTATAGCTTCACCATGCTCGAAAAGTATACACAATTACAAACCCCTGTAAAACCCTGTAAAATCCAAAGTAAAACCCCTGTTATCATTCAAAAAGAGTCGTTACAACTCAAGAGGGCGCTATTAAAAAAAATCGATTGGTTTTAGCCTTTTTTCATACAAAATTTTGCATTTAATGTTTGTTAAAATAATGATTCAATAGAGATATCATCAACAACTTTTTAAAAACCTTTTTTTATTCTGATTTTTTTAAAAGTAGTCTTCGAGCATTTTTTGAAATTTTTCTAAAAAGTCTAAATATCGCCCGGTGATTGCCGGTGAAGAACATTTTGAATAAAAATATATTTATGGATATTGCAGCCGTTTCTGAACCGATTTTGATCAAATAAAGTTTATTCCGTCATTAACATTGTATGTTTTTCGAATTTGACCGTCAGTTCCTCATTATCTCACCAAAAATATCGGGGGGGGGGGGGGGGGGGGGGGGCACTTCGGGAAATACCAATACTCAACAGTACACTACCTTTAATTATTTAAGTCATAAAGAATATTCATGCAAAAACTTAGCATATTCTGAGCAATATTTAGTGATTTACATAATTAATAAAAAATTGATTATTTTCAATAAAATAACAAGGCAATCTTGTAGATTATGTTGCAAGCTATCTGCATGCCAAATTTTGTGGCAGTCGCCGTTCGACGGCCAAGATCTCAGGGAGGGGGGTGGAATCCACCCACCCAATCACCCACCCCCCCCCCCCCCCCCCCCTCCGGGGGAGCATAACCAAAATAACCCGGCCTGATTAGGGTTAAGGCAGAGACAAATTTTTAGACTGGGCAGTCAAGCTATTCTAGTCAAAATCTTTGTACTATACTACTACTATTCGAAGTTCCTTGGAATGCTTGTAACAATTTGATTATCAAAAGAGAGATAAACGCTTTGTAATTATGAAGTAATAACATCTCGTAAAATCAGTATCGGTAAGATAATTATTTGCAAGATCGTTGTACCTCTTAAAAAAAAGTAATAACACATGTACTTGATGGGAATGTGTGTCAATTGTAAATTATGTTTGTTTATCACAGACAACATTGTCAGTGTTCAATCATGGAGTACTAATCCCAAATTCTACAGTATTTGGTCAGATAAATCATGACCTTTGATCTGTTAATTCTGTTTTTAGTGGTTTATTTCTCCTCTTGCAACCATTCCTATGTCTTGTGATTACATTATATGCAGGCCTGAGCCATGGGGGGGGGGGGGGGGGGGGGGGAGGGTGCATTGGGTGCATCCCCCAAAATTTAGAAAGGTCCACTTTTGATCTGTCTCGGCCATATGAATGAGTGGTCTCGGGCAATGATTGGTCTAGTTTGTCTCCTCCCCCCCCCCCCCCCCCCCTCTGCTTAAACAACTAGTGATCTTGGTCTCGGCCTTGAGAAATTTTAGCCACTCCCCGTAGACGACTCAACCAGTGGTCTTGATCTCTGCCACAATCATCTTCGGTCCTGTTTTTTTGTAAATTATGCCCCCTTCCCCGCTTCAAATAGCAATTCAGGGATTTGCAGGATCTTGCAAAATCATCTGAAATGTTCACACTACCCTACATGTATATATAGAGAATGTAAAACTACTGTGTGTGTGAAATATCAGTTGCTGTTTTCCATGTGAATAGGTGAAAACAAGTACATGTATATTTGGTTCTTTATAGAGAAAACAAAGAAAAGATGAATGGTTAACCGTGGTGAACCGAGCTCGCAATTATGTTACAGAATTAAGCAAAGCTTAGCTCTTGTCGACAACTCATGTTGTGGGGAAATTGGATTTTAAAGTGAACAATGAGAATTCAGTTTCACACGTCGGCAAAATATAAAGTGACAATAATTATACCAAATGTTGCCTCAAAGCCAAGAATGCAGGAGTACTTTCAATTAGAATAACAAATCTTACTTTTGTTTGTTTATTATTACTTAATACATGAAAGACATGTTTGCCATGAAGAGCCTGATTTGGCTAGTCATATTTGTCAGGGATCCATACCTAAAATATTGGCCTTATCAAAATCAAGCTGACTGTTTTGAATTGTCAATTGTCTTTTTGACTAAAGTGTAGGATTTGGATTAAGGGTCTTTATTAAATTTGATCACATCACATAAATTATGTGTGATTTGTAAGTCTGATACAGTGGAACCTCTTTATTAATAACAAGTTCCTTGGAAACATGAAAATTACCTTTTATTTCAGGTAACTCTTTATATATTTGTTTTTCTGTTTTTCTGTGTAATGAAAAACTGAGTGTAAAATGTTAAAGAGCACACACATTTAATGACAGAATCAAGTTTCAAACTTCATTTGATGAAAATATGTTCAGAAACAGCTGAAATATCCATCAGTATATCAGATTGGAACAAATGTAGGGGCCATCTTATATTCAATAATATAAAAAATACTGTAAAATGCGACACATTTTTGAAAATGTACCAAAGTAGTTTTTCATAATTTGTTGATAATATAATGGTTGAAACTTGAGGTGTCTCAAGGGTGCCTAGCTATCTCACACGCTAATTTGCAAGTTTTACTTAAATTCTGTTTGACCGAAACGGTACCATCCCTTTGATACAATGTAATTCACACTGAAGACATCTTGCTATTTGTTGTATTTATCAGGTTTTCCTTTGTTTGTAAATGTCAGTGAATAAAACTTCAGAGACCTTTTTTATTTTGAACATGTACAGATTTTGATAAAGTTTGTTATTTGAAATTCACCCATCTCTTTCTGCTATGTGCTTTTTTTTATGGTGCATGTATGCACGTGTGTGTTTTAGATTTGTAAAGAACTTGGCAAAAAAGAAAAGGGCTTTCAAAAGCAAGATTCAATGGGCAACTTGAGTTACATACCCTGTATATTCAGTCAAATCTGTGCACACAATGACCACTGTAGGGAATCAAACAGGGCCATTGAAGACTGATGACCTCTTTAGACAGGTTCCACATCATTTTCCTATGCTGGGATCACTGGGAATGGCCATTATTGAGATGTTGGCTGAGCACTGTAAATATGTATTCGTTAGGACAGGATTGACTGTATAGGGAAACCCCGTTATAACGAGCTCGCTTATAACGAGGTACCGTTTATAACGAGGAGAATCCTTTGGTCCCGATTGTTCCAATGGCATAATGCTCCACTTATAACGAGCTTGGTTATAGCGAGATTCCGGTTATAACGAGGTAAAATCGATAGTCCCGACTACCTCGTTATAACGGAGTTTCCCTGTATTTGATTTTATGGTGCATGACTCGTTTGTAAGTGTGTGTGTGTGTGTAGGCTACTTGCTTTAGATTTGTAGAGCTTACATGTTTAATGATGATTCTTTTGTTTGTTGTACTCTTCATGATCATATAGTGGTGTACCTACCTGTTTTAAGTTCTCAAACTGTCACCTAAATGTTGGTAACGATTGTATGTAATGTCTCATATTTCAAGTAAAGAAATTAAACTGTTTTATAGAGCATTATAAAGATACACTGTCCCCCTTTTGCATGCCTAAATTCAACAGTTGTGATCATATAAATGATAGAAAATGCTACGATTAAAGGCTAGTCTGGGAAGATTTAAAGGACTTTTAACAATTAGATCTTGCAACAATAAACAGTCGTTACGATCATTTAATCTGTCCAAAATGTTTGTTTTTTTTAAAGAAAGACCCACTTTTGCAAGCCAAATTTCAAAAGTTGCGAGGTTATTGTCTTATATGAAAGAAAATGTCATTTAATAGCATGCCTGACAAAAATTAGGGCTTGAAATCTCTTTTTCATGGAGTTATAGACCTAAAACTAATAAACCATCGTCCAACATTTAATTGTGCATGTATTCACCCAGTGAGAAAGTTTGCACACGGATTCCACGGAGTACTACATCGCTATGCGTGACCCCTACGTGACCCGCGCATAAATAACAACGGCATAAGCGGATACTAAACAAAATAACCAAACCTCGCTTAAACTGACTACATGTAATTACATATTCTTAATTTTTTAGATCTTTTTCCGTGACATACCTTTACAAATGTCGGCTTCACAATACCTATACCAGAATAAGTACAATATTGTTGTAATATTATGCTAAATCATTCGTTTTTCATTCGTAGAATCCAAATTACAGGGCTGTTCGATCTGATTTTTTTTTGTGTGTGTTACATTCATCCCCATCCGTCAACTGGAAACTGTTCAGACTTCTACAATCACATGCATGAATGTAATGGACAAAACAAGTAATTTTGGTATATATTTTATTTTAGCAAAAGCATTATTTTCGTCATACACAGGACTATAATCACCAAAGATAATTATCATAGTATACATAAAAAACGGTCAAATGTTCATTGTAGTACAAAATCTGTACACACTAATCTTTTATTTACTTTCAAGTTCCATGGAGTTTACAAATGTTCGCTTTTATTTTCAGGCTTCAAGTAAAAAGTATTCAATATTTATTTGGTATTTATTTTGGTATTTGGTGTATCATTGAAATATTCTTGCGTTTTAAAAAACACATACATTATTGTTCATTTGCACAAACTAATTATATTTGTTCTAAAATAATTTATAAAATGACAAAGTTAACTCTAAACAAATCATATTTAAGTAATCTAAAGAAACTGCATCAGTAAAGTAAGTACATAGTCTCCCTAAAGTTATAACATTAAATGTGTTTTAAAGGCAGTACAATTTTAAACATATATACAAAATATGATTACCAATTTGTTTAATTCAAACATATAAAAAAACTGACCAGAAATATAACTCTTTTTCAGTCATACCAATTTTTTTACTATCTAAATAGCCAACATAATCAAATAAATTACCACATTATGATGTAATAATCACAACAAAAGACACTATAAATACGTCCTTTAAAATATAAGAAACTCATAAGCAACCTCTATTCCCATTTTGAAAGACATGCGGGCGATGAAGAACATTTTATTTAAGCTTAAACTTTACATAAAATGTCAAATTGGCTATCTACAGAATAATAAGTAATATCAGAGGGAGGCCTAGAATTTTATATTTTCGTATACTTTTTAAATAAAAATCTTAAACTTAAACATAATAATATTAATAATAATGATAATAATGTAATAACAAAAATAATAATAATAATACTGCTACTAATAATAATAACAATACTAATAATAATAGGCACAAATCTCTCAGAAAGCATACGTGGCACACAATGAAAATAATTACAATAATACTTGCCACAACTTTACTAATTAGATTGGATATTTGTCAGAAATTGCTCAAAAGTCGAATATGCTACTATCACATTAATAATTTTTACCCTAAATAAACACTATCTTCCATTGCATATGACAAATCTAACCATGTGATTGAAGCCTATATATACTACCACTTTCTATTAAAGGGATCTAGTTGACATGTGCAAAAAGTGATGAATGGTTGATACAATGTAAACTGGGCTCCAAAAGAAACTTATCACTTTTGACGCTCACTAAAATCCATAGCATCAAATTGAATCATATTGAGACACAGATAAACTATTATTCTCCTTATGAAGCATATCTGAAAAATTTAAAGTTTGCTTTTGCCAAAAAGGAGAAAAATGCGATGGAATCATTACAGGTCACTTTTCAAAAATCACAGAAACTGCTCGCTGCGAACCTCCACGAAAGGCGGTCTATTCAGAACTTTCAATAGCTATTCATTCAACTTCAAAGCGGGTTATGTAACCACTAGACTGGCTATTGTCCGTACCGAGCTCTGTGCCCGGAAGGCGAGGAGTTTCTGTGATTTTTGAAAAATGACCTCTTGCGATTTCACCTTATTTTATTCTTTGTTGACTAAAGCAAACATAATTTTTTTTTAGATGAGCTTGCTAAGGGGTATTATAGCTAATCTATGCCCAATTATGATTAATTTTTATGCTTTTGATTTTAATGTGTGTCGCTCTGAAGAAGTGATAAGTTTCTTTTGGAGCCCAGTTTATATTGTTATCTGATAATCCACTGGGTATTGTGTGAAAATTTCAAGTTAAATGGATGTTATATAAGTGGTATTCATTACTCATTGCACTGACTTTAGAGACGGTTACGACTATGCAGTGGATAGTTTAACAGGTAGAACACTTTAATCGTAAATATATATGTTCAACAAAAAGGAAATTCGAAAAACTGAAACCTGTACCATGCCTCTATTGTTGATACGAATACAACAAGGTATGAGGGAACCCCTAGAATTCTAATTGGATTTTGAGAATTAGGAATATGTTACTAGATCCCTTTAAGAACAAACAAAAAAACTCAATATGTATCCAAAGACTAGAGTAATAATAAGTACTTAATACATTGTAAGACATGTTTAATATGTATGCTATACCACTAGCTCCTTGAAGGAAGAACTGATTGTATTGTCTGATAGAAAAGAGAAAGACAGAAAGCAATAGTAAAATATATTGCATGCACATGTTATAAATTTGAAAGACCAGCGAAATAGACTTCCAGAGTTGGATTTCTCAGACAAACAATCATAAAAACAGTACATCTTTATATATGCAAAAACTTTTTTGTTTGACATTTGACTTTAATATATGGAGTCAGTTTCACATATTGTTTTGAATTTCATTTAATCAGCAAATCTTGTATCCAAAACATAATTTTCCAAATTTGAAAGTAACATTTAACAAAAATGAACAGATAAAATTTAATTATATACTTTTACACACATCTAAAATTGCATAACATGCATACTGCAAGAGCTGAATAGAAACAAATCAAACTATCATACATGTAGAAAAATATTATAAAAAATGCACCAGTTAACTGATAGAATTTAGAAATAACTAGACGACCAATAATTGGCAACACAAGAACATGAACTATAACGGATAAAGAACTCACTATTTATCCCATTCAAAGCAAAGCAAGCAGCTAAGAAGCAACGTACACTATACAGGGTGGCCCCCAAAAAACGGAACGGGGCACTTCCCAAAAAAGTAAAAAAATTAATATGTCCATCCGATAGGGTGTACTTTCCAATGAACAACGATAACAAGAAAAGTAATTTTGGACGTGTAGTTTTTGTTTTAGGGCGCTGTGAGTGAGACCATGTCAGGTTCCTATTTTTGTCAATTTTTACCAAGTCAGTGTCTGATAAATGAGACTTACTGCCCGCCATACTATTGACCAATTATGCCCATTCTCTCGGCATCGCTCGGCACACAGCTGAATGCACACTAACAATGGCGCGCAGAATACTCGCATGTTCAATGGTATGTCGGGCAGTAAGTCTCATTTATCAGGCACTGACTTGGTAAAAATTGACAAAAAAAGGAACCTGACATGGTGTTACTCACAGCGCCCTAAAACAAAAACCACACGACCAAATGACTGTTCTTGGTATCATTTTTCATTGGAAAAGACACTCTTTCCTATGGACATAATCATTTTGTTACTTTATTTTGGGAAGTGCCCCGTTTCGTTTTTTTGGCCACCCTGTATATAACTTATTTCACAGATATGCTATAATTTCACTGACTAGCCTTTCTTGATCTTCTGGCACAAAACGCTCTAAAAATACATAAGTATTGATGACAAATCTAATAAGAAACACATGCAGATTTTGACATTTACATTCAAGAGTACAATCAATTATAATCGAAGAAATATTGACACAAAGTCACAAACACACATAAAAATATCAGCATGTCCTTTCAATGTCCAGCACTGAATTAAAAGTATCTTAAAAATCATAAACACTTTTCATTCATAGAAAACGAAACACATACATTGCGCCTTAGATAGATGTTTGCATGATTATTTTCCAATTAAAACAAACTTTCAAAGAGCAGCTCTCTTTAGATTTCATGTTATTTTCATTATAGTACTAAGATAGTAATACAGGAGAAAGCAATTAGTAATGAAATCAACTTTTTAGAGATCTCTATTATATAGATTATTATATAAGTCCACTTAAAAGTCACCTTTTCATTAAACTTATGCGGTCAGTCCAAAATGTAAACGTTACTAGTATTTTCAATAGCAAGAATATAATGAACTAAGCAAATAAATCTTCATATTCATATGAACATGAATTTCAGAAAGAGCATATGAAGCTGTTTTGGTTTACGCCAGATTTGGAATAAAAAACCCATCACAAGGCTTAATTTACAGGACAACTAATATTAATCTTTTCAGTTTATGTAGAAAATATTGAACTATAACCTCTAAAACAGATCAATTTTTGGGGTCAACTTTGACAGGTTGTATGACTGCTGATGTGAAGATGCAATTACGATTGGTTTTAGTTGTCAACATGCCGTTACTATGGTTACTGCTCACACGGTTATGCAGCCAGCTCCATCAGCTTGCGTTTGCTGAGGTCCTGGCGATTCATCGTGCAGCGACGGACGATAATGGAGATGAAGAAGAGGAGGTCGATGCAATTATGATTGTTTTGGTTGTCCTCAGTTACTATGGTTACTGCTCCCATTATTACGCAGCCAGCTCCATCAGCTTGCGTTTGTCGAGGTCGTCCTGGCGCTTCATCGTGCAGAGACAGACGATGATGAAGATGACGAAGAGGAGGCCGATGAGGCAGATGAGTGCGACCCACCATGGCTCGATGAGGAGGTTGGACTGATCGTTCAGAGCGAGGGAGTTACCATCTCCGTTAGCTGCAAGGAAACCAAGAAACCAAGATTAAATTGGAAAGCATACTCGGACAGATTGCGGGGCACACCTTAGAAATGTCTTTATATTTTTACCCTATGTTATTTTTGGTCAAATTATTGGGGACACATGCCCCCTGTGTCCCTGTTTAAACAAATTGAATTATGAATCAAACTCCATCTAAGATAAGTATGATAGGTACTGTATGTGACCTTGTATATTTTCATCTCCTTTCAAATGTTAAAAATAAGAAGTATGAATAATAAATACATAATCATATATGAAACCATTGGACCTGGATCAAGGTTGTTTATGCGGTAAATAATGGTTACAAATTAATGTTATGAACCACAAATGTTACAAAGTCATGATACTTACTTGACTCTGTACAGTCAAGTCCTGTAAACCCATTCTTGCAGACACATACATATCTGTTGAGACTGTCGATGCATATGCCACTATTTTGACACGGGTTGCTTGCGCATTCATTGATAGCTGAGGAAACAAACAAACAAACAAAAACATTAATTACTTCTCTGTTTTTTAAACTCATTTTCTATCACATGATGTTTCAATAGGTCCAAACAAAATTATATACCAAATGGGAATGACATTATTGTTCAATATAGTCATGAACTTAAACACATTTGTCAAAATAGTGTCATTATTTTTTTTCTACCACACAATCATTATGTTAATAAAACAAAACTTGTTTTTTTTCGTAGATATTTTAGCATAGCAAAGGTATATGAACAACATATTGAAATAATTGTAAAAAATGGCGCACTACACTGAACACTGATAGAATATCAATGAAGAATCAAACGAAGCAACAAGGGATGAGTGAGAACAATGCAATCAAATTTGATCAAGATCATATAGTTGGTTGAGAAAGAGAAAGGTGCTATAAGTTCCCTTTTGTAGTTCGGAGATTATCATGTTTGAAATGTGCGCTGTATCAACCAAATGTAGCTGATCTCTTTGATTTTTTTATCAATATTCCAAAAATATGAAATCATTACCTGCATATTTGGCATCATCCAAAGGACGAAGCTCTACCCACAAGATGGCATGCATAACCAAATTTATCACCTTTATAACCTCATCACTCTCACCCGACAAAATAGGACAAATTGTCCTTTTTATGATGCTACATGCATTTTATCCCTGTAGAGAAATAAAACTGAATTCTCAATAATTATTCAGATGGTTCTTACCCAATTCACAGAGTTGACCCATGAAGCCAGCAGGGCAGATGCAGACATTGTTACCGAATGGGTCGACCGTACAAGTGCCTTCATTGATACAGGGTTCTCCGGCAATGCAACCATCTAGGTATACAAAATACAAGACAGAACAATCATATTATATGTTATTGTCTAAGCAGCCACAAATCTTTAGTAGCTGACCTGCCTATAGATGTCAACAAAAGTGATATCCCCCAAGAAGAAAAACAATATAAAGGAACAATATAAAGTCTGTAGAGATCACCTGTCTGTAGAGATCACCTGTCAACAGTGACCACTTTTCTTGTTTCCCTTGCGGTAGTCACTATACGCAGGATTGAAAGTACAAACTATCAGATTCTGATCACTTTGTTCGTAATATACATCCAGTATAAGTGGATGCTATTCATAATTGTGTATGTGGTACCATTGGTTAAATGAATTAAGCTCTCTGCCAATGCATCAGCCTCGGAAGTAAAATGCAAATCAAAATGATTAGATGATCATCATTAAATGCTTGCCTTACAAATGCACAATATGCAGATCTGAGCGATTCAGCATGTATCTAGTAAAAATGGCCTAGCTATGCTGTTGACTCCAAACAGATGAATGGTGAAAGTGCCTCCATTAATGCAGGACTTTGTGATAATGCAAAGTTGCTAATAAATTATATGAATTGCAATAACTAAATAACTAGAATACTAAAACTAAAATAAGAGCAAAAAAGTATTATGGTGTCGACAATAAATAACAAATAGTTATACCTTTACAAATAAATAATAACGTATTACAATATATACAATGATTGAATATTATCATTTTCTTTGCTAATTTGTAATTTATATATGAAATATTTGATAAGTATCCAGTATGTTTACATGTACTATTATCATCATCATTATGATTTTAATTGTTATAATGGTTATCATTATTATTATTCTCATCTTAATTAATATCCTAATTATTTTCATATCCTACCTGTGCTCTCGTCACAGAGTGTGCCTGTGTATGCCACAGGGCAGGTGCACGTGAAGCTATTGACACCATCCACACACGTAGCATTATTCTTGCACGGGTTACTGTCGCACTCTTGGATATCTGAGAAGAGGTAGATACAAAATATTAAGGTGATTTATACATTTTTATGTTTATGAAGACTTTTCTAAATATTGATAATCATCTTCTTTTCTAGCCACTTTACTATTCATGGTTAGGGTTAGGGTTAGGTTATGAATAAAATGGGTTTCTATTTTCAAAATGTCTCCCTAATTATGGAGATATAAGATTAAATTCAAACACATTCTGCTTTTATCTATTGTAGTAAAAAATATCCAAATTCAGATACTTCAATTGTTCATAGTATTCCAATTCGGATACAATCAGGGATACAATCTTTCATAAATTTTCAATTTTCAAATTTCAATTTCAAATATTACATTTGGAAAGATCTCATGAAGTAATGGAAGAAATGTGCTTACTTGTCTGACACTGATCACCCTCGTATCCTTCCATGCATTCACACAGGTAGGTTCCAGGTCCAAGAACACCACACTGAGTGCTGAACTCCCCACAGTAGTCCGTCGGACATCGTTCTTTGGAGGAAAAAGGACAACCATACAAAAAGAATTAAGGCATATTGCCACAATAGTCTCTCGGCCTCCTTTACCATTTTCTACTGGAGAAAAAAAAGACAATCCCATAATATCTATTGGAGGAAATTTGGTTGAATTGAATCTCATTTTACTTTCTTTCTTTCTTTCTTATTAACCCGCACTATTAAATACTTTCTGTTGAACATTGGAATTGAATTTTTTCTTTTTTAAGTATTAGGAGGAAGCATACCAAAGTATATGTTAGCAATATAAAACTAACTCCTCCCTCAAGTGAAGAAATGATTTGGGATAATGGTTTGAACAAAAGCAATTGTTGAATGCACACTTTGATGAACGGTAAATTTTCACCACAATTGAGTTCATTACAAATACAACCTCAAAATAAACAGATTCATATATTAATTAACTCAGGCAAATAATTATTTTTGAAGTCAAATAACAGTTATTTCAGGTCTTCAAACACTTTAATAATTATGTACACAAAAATGTCATTTTCAGCATTATGGCACTTTAAAAGTGTATGTGTAATGTGTTACCTGAATTACATCTAGCACCGGTGAATCCCTCAGGACACATGCACATCGGTTGGCCTGTTATGTCCAGCTCACACGTACCTCCATTCAAACAGAAGCTCTCTGGACAGGTAGGTGCTGGAGTAGTAATGGCTATGGGAGATAATATCAAAGACATTGCTGAACTTTACTCATCAATTATACAATTTATTTCATTAATAAGTTTCCTCTGAGAAAGCTTCAGCTGATATCTCCAGATTCCAGCTTATATGTAACTTTTTCAAATATAAACTCTCTGGGCATGTTGGTGATGAAGTAGTAAAGGCTGTGGGACATAATAAAGACATTTAATAACTTTATTCATGAACGAAATCACATTATTCAATGCTGGGAATTAACCTCTTTACATTATTGCCCATTAAATGGGAAATTTTAAAAAAATCTCTGTTTCAATTTTGAAGTAAACGTCTTTAAATTAAGAATCCAAATTGTTGACCATTTCAAATTGGTATATAGTATCAGCAAAAGTCATAGTTAAAAAATAAATTATCACTTAATGATAATTATTAGTTCCATTTATGTAGGGTATAATATGATAAATACATACAAGTTTTTAATTCGCATAGAGATGTATTCATGTAACTATTAGAAAATTACATAGGTATATATACAAAAAACAGAAATCATATTACTTGTTGTTCACATACCTATTTCACACCTCTCTCCCATCCATCCGTCCACGCACGAGCAAACAAATGAGTTGGTGTTGAAGTTGAAGAAACAATCTCCTCCATTCATGCAGGGATCGCTCTCACATGGGGTAGGTACGGCTGAAAGTAAGTAGATACAAAAAATACATGTAGATATAAAAATACTCAGTAACACATGACTAAATACTAGTATATGATTTTCCAATAATTCATTCTAAAAGATGGCATGCACTTTGTTGTGTAACAGTATGACTATATTAACTCTTGACTGTATACGTAGGGCAAATCACTTATCGCAACTGATTTGTATTATTATTTTACTTTTATAATATCTGTTTAAGAAAGATAAATTAATATATATATGAACAATAACCTTATGGTTGTGATTATCCAGAAAAAATTATAGTTTCTGTCATAAACGAAACTTATATTCTACAACAGCAAATAGAAGGCAATTTTGATAACATTGTTTGTGGACCAGTGAGAACGGTATCAGGTAAAATTTTCCTTTTCAGGGGTGAGTAATAATGTTTTAAAATACAATGATTAAGAAGAAATATCACTTAATGATAGGATTATTCTTCCTTTTTTGACATGACAATGGGTAATGAAACACACATTTTCAGCTTCTGAAACACATAATTCGCAATTTGCTTACACACACATACATATACACACAAACACACATGCACACGCATACACACACACACACACCGACATGGACATTCAGTAGAAGCAAACACATCCACATCATCACACCTTGAACATATCATTGTTTTCTAGTTTATAGATAAGAACTACACCCTTACAAAATAATATACACTAATGCAAATTTAACTGTTGAGCTCATATATATTAAAAAAAAATTACCCCAAACTTCTTTCACATTGATTATATACATATCAAATAAAGGAGAGGGCTTAATATCATATAAATCAAGAGTTACCAAAGAGACATACAGAAAAATAACCAAAAGTAAATCTTGATATACAATAAGAAACTTTAAAAAACAACATAATATTTATATTACATTTACTTTACAACCAAACATGCAAACAAACCGATCACTGTGATAATTATAAAGCTTTATAGACCTTGCCCAAGAGAAATCAAAACAAAGTGCATTGGGGTTACTTTTGGGAGAAATAATGATTAAACAAATTGCAACTTAATGTTGGATGCCGGGAAATTGCAGGGTGAAACGATAATACATTTTAAAACATGAGCTGGGTGGATGGGTCTTTTGGGGTTGCACAGAAATTACATCAGCACACTATTTTTATCAGGATAAAATTATAAGGAAAATGTGAATTATATGATTGATCAAACCTGGCTCTTCAACAAAAATAAATACAAGGATTAATTAAGAAGAAAGTGAGAAAAGGGTAGTTAAAATACAATTTATATAATTTAAAATAAATATTTCAAACTATTGCGCTATATAACTGAAATGGATGTTTTTAAATAATTATATGCACTGACTATGCATTCTACATCAAAATATGATTGCACAACTGCCACTTGAACAATAATTGTTTTTTTTTAATGTCTGTTTTATCATATTGTTTAACATTTTGATTTCCCAAACTAGCAATACAATTATTTTCATGCTAATTCTAGAAAGTAGTATATTAATTGATACATTGCATGGACATACATAACCAGCACTCCAAAAAAGGATGTAACTTATTGGAGGTGTATTTCTTTATTCCCCCAGTCATTTTGATTGGTTCTCCAAAAAGTAATTATTTGATGAATGAAAAACAGTTCTAGCCAATCATTTCAACAACATTTGTCCCAGTTCTCTTTCAAATATCAAGTGATTATTTAGAGGTGTTGGTTCCCTTTTAAAGTAATAGCTTGCACTATTCGTATTCTACACAAATATTGTATAGACTACAAAGCTCATCATGCTTACAATATGAATGCATAATGTCTATATTATACAATCAAACCTCATTATATCGACCACATAAGGAAATAAAAAAGTGCCATTATAGGTATGTGACTTTTAGAGACACATTCCCCATTTCTGACGGGGATCACTCTTGGTGGCCACTATTATAGACTGGTAGGCTGATATAGGTATTAAAACAATATGCAGATTATACTGGTTATAGTAACTAATGTACATCTTTGTGTAGGAGAACACTTAAAAAAAAACTGACAGGGTGGCACCCTGTTAAAATGCATGCCGTGCACCATACTCTGTACCTAACCCTAACATGAAAATTGCATGTATGACATGCTTACGCAAGAACCCGCCTATTTGAGAAAATATGGCAGTGCCCAGTGAGTCTTTCAATAGCGCCCTCCAGAATCAATGACCCAGTGCCTTTAAGTACAAATAATAAGGGTAGACTGTCATGCTTACCTTCCTCGCAGTTGTCCCCAGTGAAGGCCGGAGAGCAGAGACACAGGTACTCGTTGTCGTTGTTGATGTTGACACATTCACCCGAGTTCTGGCATGGGTTGCTGGTGCAAGGCGCAGCTTTGTGAAGAAAAGGTTTAGCAAAATAAGTTAGAAGGAATCCCAAGAAAGTTTGCTGACCAGAAATTGTACTTAATTCCTTAAACACAGATGAGGTTTGTTTTACTTCATTTATGTATGGTTCTCCTCTTCATAATAAGGTTGATGGAGCAAAGTGCAGCTATGGGAAGGGGAAGAAAATGTATTGAAAGAACTACAGATATTGAAGAATATTCCCTGTCCAGATATTAAACTTACTTATTCAAAGATAAGATTGATTTTACTTCCGTTTATTCCTACTTCTCTTCTTTATGAATTAAGCACATAGTATGTGCAAATCAAAACTGGTACATGAGAACAGAAGTTATGATAATTTGAAATATTTTACAGATGGATGAATACAGGCAACAAACCAACAATCGTTTTTCTTAAGCTCTGTTATAACGAGGTACCTGAGGTAGCGAGGTAATTTAACAGGTCCAGGTTCTTCATATTTTATTATTATATTTAAGCCCTGATACAACAAGATAGCTGGTATAAAGAGGTAAATGGAGTGAGCACAAGTTACTTGGTATAATGAGGTGTCACTGTATACTTACAGACACCACAGAGATCGGTAACCAAGATCCTGAAGCCGCTGTTTTGCTTGTCGTTGTCCGTAATGAACCTTAACCAGATGGTGGTCTGCGCTGACGTGAAGTTGACGGGCGCGACATTGCCGGAGAGGACGCCATCTTCAAACAGAGATGCAGGATTTCCAATCAGTGATCCCCCACCGATGGACAGCACATCATAGACAAGCTCCGTCTGGAAGGCGAGGATCTGGATGTGGAGGCGGTTGCTGGACTGAGAGGTGACGAGCCAGGAGCAGGTGGAGTTGTCCTCGTAGCTGCCGGGGTAGTTGGGGCTGGTGATCTCAACCTGTGCGCACTCTTCCAAGAAGTAGTCCACACTGCAGCCGACTCCTGATATCAGATTGGAAAAGGGATATTTAAAGGACATTTCATTATAGAAAGTGATCCCGAAAGCTACAGTAGTGTCTTTAGAACATATTGTATTGCTGTCAATAGTTCTAATTAAAGAAATTGTCTTTTTGGCTATGTGTACAATCTTTGAAGAAGGAAAAAAGTGATATTAAAAGTACAGCAGTAATTGAGCATCTTATTACAATCATCTCTCTGAAAATAATCAATTTTTTATATATTGCATTCAAGGTAATAAGAGGAATGAGTTAAAAATATTTGTAAAGAATGAGATCTTTATTTATACTATGTATAGAAATATATAATCCGACTCAGATCCAACCAACGATTTGAAGTCTGAACTATACTACATACTTTAAATACTCTTGTCTCACTACAGTTCAGTTATGCAGTTGTTAGTCAGATATCTGCTTGTATAAAAAAAAAGGTAATACTAATGTCTTACTTGTATCACAGTAAGTGCCAGCCCAACCACGAGCACACTGACACCGGAACGAGTTGAAGAGGTTGTCACAAGTTGCTCCATTCAGACAGGGGTTGCTCTCGCAAGTATTGACCTCTGTATCGAAATGTACACAATAAAAATACATTATTTCAAACATATGAAAACTGACAAGAAATATATGATATAATAGTACAATAGCTGCTGACTATCACAAGCATTGAAATGGGTTTCAGGGACAAACAACAGCTTTCTAGCCAATTTTGAGGTCTCGGGTTCAAATCATGGGGAAGCCCTATTATTTTGTTTGCTCTATTTGAATTTTCATTAAAAAGTGTATTATCAAACCTTTGGTAGAACATGTATTTAGGCTTTTAGCCAATGTGAATTTCTATTTCTTGAGACTAACAGGTTAATTGATGGTATGCAGAGTAAAGAATGTCCTGTTTTTACAATCTGTTTTTTCCATTAGAAATTACACAAATCTGCACAATATGTATTGTAACAGATAGTTAAATGTGGAATTTACATGTAAACATTCTATGAAAGTTTTGTCAATAGAAATCTTGTAATTATCATATGTTCCTCAAATTTTAATCACATTTTTTATTTTATAATTTTAATGCGATATTCTAATAATTCTAATAAAATAATGGGATAAATACATACAAAACTAGGATCAACAATGGAAATGGTCATTTATTACATCATTGTCATCTAGAACAATCATAAATTTTACAGTGATGTACAACGCCTATTCATCGTCAGATGAATTCCCGAAAATAAGAGATCTGAAGTCCTCTCGTCTAGCACTCAGAGCATACTCTTTAACAAAATGGCTGGGTTATAAAACCTAGCCCGTGTCTATCAGATTGGGATGTAGATAGATTGTCCCAAATGTACATGTATGTAATAATAATGAAATTAGCGCGTCTGTAAAATAAAAATGTAAGTATATAAAGTGTGATGAACTTACGTTCCGTGCAGGTATCTCCGCTAAAGCCAGTGTCACATACACATGTGAACCGGTTGATCCCATCTGTGCACACTCCATTGTTTTGACAAGGGTTGGGATCGCAATCATTGATATCTGGTGGAGAATAATATTGCAGCGTTTAATGAAAGCACAAGTGGAATTTTCAACTTATGAGTAATTATCAACAAATTAAATTCAGCACAAATATATGCAACAATTTTAAATGCGAAGTCATTTTTAGAGGGGATAAACGAAAAAGGCGAGTATATACTTGGGATTTAGCATCTATGTGGAAATTTCCAAAAACTAACACAGGGTCAATGAAATATGTATTTCTATGATCCGATATGTCCACTGAGTGATATGTAAACAATCTATGTTGAATGGATGTTATATGGCTGAGTAGTGAGTAAAAATGCAGCGATAATTGCTAACAACTCATTGTCATAACTTTGTACACAGTTGAAACGCTCCCAGGGGCAACATTTCAATCATAAATATCTTTATAACGGAAAGGAAATAGGCCATAACGATATTTATGATTACTTACTGTTTTCACACAGTTCTCCATTGAATCCCAGCTGACATGTGCATGAGAACTCGTTCTCTTCATTCACACACAGACCATTATTCAGACACGGGTTGCTGAAACATTCATCAAAGTCTGAAAATAAATATAAGCAAAATGAATAAGCCCTCTAGATGGTAAGATGTGGGAGGTGGTCATCATTAGTATGAATTGTGATTGTACCGAATTTGACTTAAACAAAGAAAGCAATATCATTATTCTTCAGAAAAAGTTATTTCATGGAACTAATATGACTATATGAGAATAGTTACATGGCAATTCGAGCTTACAAATTAAGGTCTTGGAAACAGCAATAAATTAGCAATAAATATATTTTATACTAGAAAAATTAACATTTATTCTGAAATGTATTTTGCTATGCATTATGTATTACAACAAATAATTTGGAGACAGTAGAATTGGAGTGAAATTCTCCCCTAAAGTAAGATAATCTGCAGCTACACATTTGCATGAATACAATTTCAAAGTAATTATTTACATAGAAAATTATGATGGACAGCAACATTCATTTGATCTGTTACAAAATATGTTCATCTTTGGAACAAGCTTCTAACTACTATGAACATTATCAAAGAAATATAATGAAGAAAAATCTTTACCGTTCTCGCATCTGGAACCCCATCGCCCCTCGGGACACGTACATACAAAGTATGTGAAATAGTTGGTACAGGTTCCACCAAACTCGCATGGACTTGATTCACACCTGTCAACAGCTGTATCAAAGAAATACAAACAAGAATATAAATGTTTCAGAATCGCCCTTACGTTTTCTTATCTTTTATGGTTTGAAACATCTAACACAGAGAATCATAACTCACTGCGTAACACATACCTTACTTCTGGTTGTAACAAGTCACTATAACTAGTAATTTGACACACATGCAATTCAGGGGTGGGAGTTGGCTTAGTCCTGAAAATTACCATTCTGTCTCGGGTAGTCCTAATGACTGTGGTAGTCCTTATCACGGACTGGTTTGATTCTTTTGTGGGGTTGTAATCGTCAAAAGGCAACAGTTCCTTTTTTAATTTTTATATAAGTGAATTATCATCTTTATTGTTAAATTTATATTCCAAACAATGTGAAGTCACACATTAACGTAGCTTATTTTAGCATAACGTGTAGGATAAAGAAAAAATACATGAAAAACTAAAACAAAATAAATACACAAGACTTACGCTCAGAGCAATTATCTCCCTTCCACTGACTGGTGCAGACACAGGAGAAGGTGAATCCTGGTCGCTCTACACACTGCCCTCCGTTGAGGCATGGGTTGCTAAGACAGGCCAGGATAACTGGAAGGAGGTCAAAAAGGTAAACATCAATTAAATAAACTTCATTTTATTTCACAACAAGTCTTTGTGTAATTGTAGAATGTTTTGTAACTAATAATGAATGTATGCAATATTGATAATGAATGATTAATGTTAGGCAGATTTTTAGAAATACAAGGGCAGATAAAGCCTGGCTGCTCTACACATCATCTTCAATACCAGCATGGGTTACCCGGGGAGGCCGGGATAACTGGAATAATGGTAATACATTCTTCACAACAAAGAATATCAATATTGGTTATGACAATATAATATAGGCAATTTTTAAAATAACAATATATTTTCATATATTATATACATACATACACTGATTTTCATTATAATCATGTATTGTACATTTCAAATATTTTAAGTAAACTTAAATAAAAGAAAACTTTCAATTAATTCGTTTCAGAAGCATCATATGAACGATATTGTTAAATTTATTTCAATAGACTTTCTTCATTTGAGTATGTATGTAACATCTACTGAATATGTGAAAGGAGTATTCCACAATCCAACCCCACAACACATTTACCGCGTAACCCAAGATAAACTGAATATAAACAACTGTTATTTAACTACTCTGCAATAAAATGTATCTTATGAATAATGGCATCTTATGACATTCTAAAAAAATAGACTTACATATTTACAATTCCATTTGTCTCTTGTTTCATTACCATTTTGACAAAAAAAGGTCAAATTTAAGCTTTTGCTTCTCCCATTAGTCCAACTTGTCCTTAAAGGCTACCCAAAGGGTTTATTCAACCTCACAACCCCACAAGTTAACTAGGATAAACTGAAAATAAACAACAGTTAGTAGACTACTCTGCAATAAAAAGTGAATCTTATGAATAATAGCATCTTATGAAATTCTTTAAAAATATATTTACATATTTACAATTCCATTTGTCTCTTGTTTCATTACCATTTCGACAAAAAAGGATCAAAGTTAAGCTTGTGCTCCTCCCTTTAGTCCCACTTGTCAATAAAGTCTACCCAAAGGGTTTATTTCAATAGACTTTCTTTATTTGAGTATGTATGTAATATCTACTGAAGATGTGAAAGGAGTATTTCACACTTCAACACATTTACCGAGTAACCCAAGATAAACTGAAAATAAACAACTGTTATTTAACTACTCTGCAATAAAATGTATCTTATGAATAATGGCATCTTATGACATTCTTAAAAAATAGATTTACATATATTTACAATTCCATTTGTCTCTTGTTTCATTACCATTTTGACAAAAAAGGTCAAATTTAAGCTTTTGCTTCTCCCAACAGTCCCACTTGTCCATAAAGTCTACCCAAAGGGTTTATTTCAATAGACTTTCTTTATTTGAGTATGTATGTAATATCTAATGAAGATGTGAAAGGATTATTCCACAATTCAACCCCACAACACATTTACCAAGTAACCCAAGATAAACTGAAAATAAACAACTGATAGTAAACTACTCTGCAATAAAATGTATCTTATGAATAATGGCATCTTATGACATTCTTAAAAAATAGATTTACATATTTACAATTCCATTTGTCTCTTGTGTAATTACCATTTCGACAAAAAAGGGTCAAAGTTAAGCTTGTGCTCCTCCCTTTAGTCCCACTTGTACATAAAGTCTACGCAAAGGGTTTATTTCAATAGACTTTCTTCATTTGAGTATGTATGTTATATCTACTGAAGATGTGAAAGGAGTATTTCACAATTAAACCACACAACACATTTTGCAAGTTAACTAAGATAAACTGAAATAAACAGTCTGCAAAAGAATGTATCCTATGACTAATGACATCTTATGGCATTCTTACAACATTTATTTACATATTCACAATTCCATTCGTCACTTCTTTGATTACCATTTTGACGAAAATTCAAGTAAATCTTTTTTTATTTTTCCTACTCCCATGGGTCACACTTGTCCATAAAGTCTACCCAAAGGGATACAACCAAGATCGCCTTGAAGAACACTTGGTTCATTCATATTGTGACTGCTTTCTACAAAAAGAGGAACAATTCCTTTTAAATTCACACCTGTAGCCACCATTTCACTGATTCCCGCCTAGCTTTTGGGCTAATAAGAGATATATCTGTAGCATTGAAAAAAATACACAGGGGCTCAGGGTAATTTAGCTCCTGAAATGCCAAAACGAGTCCCCGTAAATCATCTAGGAGCCTTGGAAAATTTGCATAGACTTGAAAAGTAGCCCCTGACAAATAAATGTTATTTTGGTCCCTGTTCTGTAGAAGACTTGATTCATATTAACAGGTAATCTTCAAATACTAGTGAACCCTTGAGCAAGTTGTACAGTATTTAATCCACATCTAGACACTACATGACTTATGCTGACTCTTACCATTTTCACAGTTGATTCCTGCATAGCCTTGTTGGCACTCACAGATGTATCCGTAGAAGTTTTCAACCAGCTTACAGACCCCTCCATTCTCACACGGGTCACTCTCACAGTAGTTGATTGCTAAGATATAAATGAAAGTATGAAGAGTTTAAATGCATTTACCAATTTGAGATATGTGTGATTAAACCTATTGAAAAACAAAGTGTGTAATGCTTTTAATCATCAAAAATATGCTTTGATATGCAATGAGAAAAGTGTCATTTAAAATACATTCTTTTGTAATGTATGGTACCTTAATCTTCGAAATTAAAAAGAAAGAAAAATACTAGTCAAATACTCACATCAGTGATGATTACATCTACTCCCATGTCACATTGAAAAGCTTGTTCTTATAAAAAAGAATCAACCTTAAATCATTGGAAGTATTGGATAAATGTTATGCACCCACAATTTTCTATGGAAAATATACTAGAATGTGAAATGTTTCATACACTTTCTATCCAAACATAACAAAACTTACTTGTAAAAATACCTCATTCAATGTTAAACATAAGGAATATAATAATTTATGCAATATTAAGGGTTTAGTATTTTGGTCTGGAAATGCGACTGGGGTATAAACATAGACGAAATGGCTGTGAAGGGCAACATTTTTGAAATATTACCAAATGTAATCATTTATTTTATTAACTATAAACTATGCAAGAGAACCTGGGAAAAGGGAGAGGTATAAAAGTGTTACTTATTACATGCAAAGCAACAATTAACAACAAGTTTTTTTTCCACCCATGGAGCATTCTTGGAAATTGTATTTTTAATCGCAACAGTAGCTTGAATGTACCAGTGCTTTATATTCCATCCCACCACCTTCTAATCCACTAGTTTAAGTACTTAATAATTTTAGAAGAAAAAATATTAGTCAGATACTCACAACAGTGATGATTACATCTACGCCCATGTCACAATGATAAGCTTGTTCTTATAAAAGTCTATCTTAAATCATTGTAACTTCTAATTATTTAATAAATGTTATACATCCACAATTTTTCTTTGGAAAATATACTATATACAATTTGAAATGTTTCATACGATTTATATCAAGTTAAATGACAGTTTATTAAAGTATCTTCTTGTCAAAGGGAATATGTTCACAGTATAACAAGTTGCTAATTTATTTTATACATACATTCCTGTTTTCTAGACATTAAACCTAGTGGTTAAGGATAGTTATCTTTTTCTCTCCATAATCATTGACTCCATCAATCTGCTACATGATTTTTACCAACATGAACCTTTTTGTATCATTTTGCCTAACCTCCTAGAGGTCCCTTTCCTAGTTCATAGAATAGAACATCTACCTTAGTTTACAATAGCTGCTTGATCCATTCCCTTCCAGATTCTGAAATCTCGATAGGCTTTGTAAATAGCCCCCACGGTTACCGTAGGCAACTAGTTAAAAGCAACACTACACCCTATACTTTTTGCTCTTTCTTGTCAGACCGTCCGACAGTTTGCACATAAACAGACATATAAACACACACCATATACAGGATGATCCATTAATCACAGAGTGTGAGTGATGCACACATACACAAAAATGCAAAGACACACACACACCACACAAAAACATGCACACAGAGAGACACCGTACAAGACTTAATTGTTTCACGTCAGTCTTCCTTTAACCCCAGATGACATTTACATTATAGAATCTAGCACCCAGATCGGTACATGTTGCTCCCTTATCACAGGGTTATGTTTTTAGACCAGACACAAACATATACACATAATCACAAAAATACACTTGCAAACACGCACATATACAAACACCATATATGACTTTCATGTTTCACAACAGTCTTCATGCACTCAGATCAGTTCATAATCACAGGGTTTGAGAGACACAAACACACTTACACATACACATACAAACAGACAGCATATATGACTTATTACATGTTTCAACAGTTTCACATCGGTCACCCTGGTATACACAAGAGGACAGCTACAGTAGTAGTCTCCTGTACCTAGATCCATACAAGTCCCTTCTTTATCACAGAGTGAGAGACACAAACATACACAAAAACAAACACTGACATACACATACAAACAGACAACATATATTACTTACATGTTTCACATCGGTCACCCTGGTACCCAAGAGGGCAGCTACAGTAGTAGTCTCCTGCACCTAGATCTGTACAGGTCGCTCCATTATCACAGGGTGTTAGTGACTCGCATGGGTCCACATCTATAAAACATGGGTTTTATGATTTATTTTATATCCCATAAGATACAGCAAAACACACAATTAATTCAATACAAATTATGAAGAGACAGCTTAAAAGAGCCAAATAGCCTTATGAAATGCTACCAACAACTACATGATTTTAAAATGTTATTATTGCCTTTTTCATTGAGTAATTAACCTCATGCACACGATAATATGAATACTAACAAAACCAAAAAAAGTAGCTCACGTATTTTGCAGACACCGAGGGCAGGCGTATTCCATACCTATCATAATGATATTATTTGTTACAACTGTATTGATCATCTTAAACAAAGTAAATATAAAATGGTTTCTCACATGTTTCACAGACAGTGCCGGTGAAAGCTTGCGGACAGTTGCAGCGGTACGAGTCGCCAAAGTTGGCACAGGTTCCTCCATTGCGGCAGGGGTCTGACACGCACGGGTTCACCACTGAGAGAAAAATTAAAAGAGACTTATTTGAAAGGAATCATACCCATCAAAAATACATTGAATCACATTGAAACAACAGAATGAATTTGCAGTTAATTATAGATGACAATATCATGATAATATATTTAACACAAAAGGGCAATTGAAGGAAAATGCTTGTTCACAGAATTTATTTTGTGCTACAGCATTAATGACACGTTTGAAGAGGTCAAACAAATCAGAGGCCTGTGCCATATTTCTCAGTATTTGAGAACAAACATAAATAGGTCAAATAGCTTTGTCCCCCCAACCATAAACACATTTTGAATACCTACTGTGAATACGCTTCATTTTCTTTGTAAATATGTTAAATTGTTCACACTTTTTAATTTTGAATTTGACACGCCTTGTATTCAGATGTGGCCGGAAAATTGAAACTTGAAATATACAAATATATCTGACTTTAAAAAACATGGGAGAATTTCTTAATAAAATATAACATTCCAATAAATATTTTTAAAAGGCACTTACATGTTTCACATGAGGAGCCAGCATAGCCAGTGTTGGAGCAATCGCACTGCCCAAGGCTGCAGACACCACCATTCAAACAGATGAGACTGGCGCATGGGTTAGGTGCTGAAAGAGAAATTAATTAAAACAACTCTCATTAATGACAGATTCCAGGAATTAAAGTAGTCCATTTTCCCTTTCCAAAGTTGATATTTAGTATGGTATATCAGCAGGCAGTATAAATAGATCTCTAACTGAACAGGTGGGGGTGGGAAAGTTTTGTTAAATTAAGTGACAACTGTTTTGATTTCATTAGTTTATTTTGTAAGTATTTCATGAGTAGCAATTACACACCACATGTCAAGTATGTAATAAACCTTGTCACTCCACAACTCATTATATTAAGACGGTTCTTGCCTTTTTATATGCAAATCTCTACAGGGGGTTTATAATAATGTTTAACTGCATGCTCAAATACCTTTAAAAAAAGAAAAATACAATAAAAATCTACCTACCGATTTCACATCGTAGTCCTGAATAGCCTCCTGTAAACTGACAGTCACATTCGTAGTTAGTGATGCGGTTGGTGCAAGTTCCACGCAGGCATGGGTTGGATACGCAAGGGTTTGGTTCTGGAAGAAAAGAGCAATCGAAACACACAGTATCAATAGATTATGCATTTCATATAATGTGTAGAATGCTTTCATTTTCACCACACCAAGAATCATTGATTTAATTCTCACAGTGCCTTCAAACATAGCAAACACATGACCCTTCATCATCTTTACTAGTCTTTATCAAAATGGCTCAGTAACCGTTCCCACCCTTTTTACCCCATTCTGCCTGACATATGAACTGAATAGGTAGAATATCATACAGTGAAACACAGGGATACTGCTGATATGTAGATAATAATATGATTACCTTTCAAATCAGATGTATAGAAAAAGGATAGAAAAAGAATTTAATCAAAGGTGGTTTGAATCCTAAATCAAATGTGGCCCCATCTTAACTATGGCGAACTACCATGTAGCATTTCAAACCTTGCCCTCTACATCCCCAAGTATGACAATCTTCATCAGGGTGGATAGCACAGCTTACGAGTCATTATGAAATGACAATTAACCCGTTCCCTACTAGATTTTGCAATCCCCATAGAATAGCACTAGCAATAGGAAAGCAATATGTTAAACTTACCAATTTCACAGGTTGGGCCGGTGAATCCAAGCTCTGAAGTGCTGCAGTCACAGATATAGGTTGTCCCATACTCATTGCATGTTCCACCATTTTTACATGGGACAGATAGACAAGGGTTGGGAGCTGGATAATAGGAAAATGCACACAAAAGTGTTAGAATCTGATGAAAAGGTCAGGTTATTCACAATTTGATATCTCAATCATGGTTAATATGAGCATAAATATCATACATTTTCAGAATCATCGCACTTGGCCACCTTACATTATATCACAAATGGTTGGATTTATGAATTTCACGAGGGGCCAACGGGTGGTGGATTTATACATTTCATGGGCGGCCATTGGATTTCTTCTGATATTTCTGTATTTAACGATGCTTAGGTTCGGATTTTAACACACAAGTCTTTTTAAAATACTTATTCAACAATATTGATCAATTAGTTTGGCCAATATAGATGTTTTCGTTAACTTTTCCAAAACTGTTATTTGGCTTTAATACTCACGTATTTCACAGGTCAGTCCATTGTATCCATTGAGGCAGCTGCATACAAAGTAGCTAATGAAGTTTTCACACAGCCCATTGCTACCACAGGGATTTGATGCACATGCATCTGGAGCTATATATAGAAGAAAAAGGAGAAACCTCTGCACATTAAATCATATAAGAGACTATATTTTGATTTCTAAAGTTCACACGTCAGTTTGTTATGGCTACTGATGTGGCTTTAGAAAAAAATAATACCACTTGGTGAAGGGTAAAAGGTTTATATTAGATATCAATGATAATTTTGATTAAGAATCTGTTCAAATGCATAATCTGTCAACAAGCTGGCAAATGAAAACAAGTGTGGTACCAACGTCACAGTACAAGGTAAAACAAGTTTTCAGGAACCTGATCATCTCGTATCATCCTTTTGGTGCATTAATTAGAGAAGATTGATCCCTTATTACAAAACAAAATAAGTTTGATGATTTTCAGAAAATATATAACATACTCTTTATATCAGTGCATCAGTTGAACCAGCTATGTATCAACTGAGAATACAAAAAGTCATACCTGTATTAGTGGCCACCTGTCTATAGCAGCCAACCTGCCTATCGTGGCCACCAAACGTGATACCTTGCCTAAAAACAGTGCCGTGTAACCTATCTATAGAGGTCACCTGTGCACTTTTCTTGTTTACCTCGGGCGGTCACTACACACATATTTGAGTGCACAGTTAGTCTGACATTAACTTACGAGAGAATGTTTCGCAGAGGTCACCAGTGTAGTAAGTGGGACAGACACACTGTCTTGAATTTGTTCCATCGATGAAGCACCCTGCTCCATTCCGGCACGGGTTGGGATTGCATGGGTCGACTGGAAGGGAAATAAAAGTTATCAAATGGTTATAGTAGTATCATTATTACATTCTGTAGATCAGGGCTGAGCAGAAAATGATGCAAAGGTGACATTTTTTTTAAATCACAGCTGATCGAATCTAACTTCATCATTTAAAGAGCATTATTATTCTAATATTTGGCAATTTTGTTTTAGAAACATCGATTGGTTACAGAAAATATAGTATGGATTATGTGTTACACGACCAAACCCAGCAGATATTCAGCTATCCTCTGCTTTTATGTGAATAAAATCTATGAAATATATTTTCAGTTATCATAAACACAAAAAAGTTACATAATTTGATTGAGCAGTGTAGTGTGTTCGGAATGTTTGGGGACCACACAAATTATTGGGGGGCACACTATGCATTTCTTTAATTTTCATAGAATTTGTATTTGTATTGTATTTGACAAATTGTAGGGAGGGCGCATAATCATACCGTCATCCCCCACTTGCCACTGATAAAACACTAACACTGTGTGTATTAAATGACTCACCTGGTGATGTAAAGATCTCACAGAAGTCCCCAGAATAGTATGTTGCACATTGGCAGATGACACCATTCCCACCGGCCTGGGCTGTGCATGCTGCTCCATTCAGACAAGGGGCGGAGAGGCAAGGATCTATGCAAAGAAAGCAGTACAATTCATTTGTCGGCGTGGATGCAATACAGATGTTTGTCATAATATACTGATGTCATTGTTGATGCTGGTGCAGGATGAGAAGCTATGAGTTACATCCAGCATGCAATTACAATTTAACAGTGATTATGCTTACCTTTTTTTGAGAAAGGGGCAGTTTTAATGCAAAATGTAATGTAGTTTTCGTACATTTCGTTACTTAATTTAGTCAAGCCAGTTCTAGTGAACTAGCTAAAAGCAACACCTGAATATATTTTGTCAAGTTATCTGATACGGGCCCCCTTGCAGAAAGATATGCAATTGATTGCAAAGTTGCAATTAATTGTAAGTCAGATCATGTGACTAAATGCACACATCTTTCTCCAACGGGGCCTGGATCAGCTTAAAAGTAATTGCAGATAACAGAGTGTGAAAGTGTAATTACATTAAACTATTTGTTTTATACAATATAATTGTGCCGTATCTACAAAGTGTAACAAATGTGATAGAAAAAACATTAACTCCTAAATAAACTAGTGGATATATATGGTTATGTTCATAGTTATTCAATGTCATAGTTGACAAGTTGTGCACTAGATATACTGATATTGCATACCATCTATATATTACAGTGACATGCAAAAGTGCACTAATAATAACAAATTGTAATTCTTCGCACATTGAAGCACTATCTCTCTGACAAACTTACAGCCAAACTTATGTAATTGATCCATAAAGAGTGTTAAAGCTTTGATCCAACAGGTTAAATGGCGTGTCTGTGCCCTTCCATAGTTACATCAACTATTAATTCTTTTGCTACTCCTTATTTATTACTACTAAGGAATATTCAAACTTAGCATTTTAACAACCACCTGTCTATAGCAGCCAACCTGTTTACAGTGGCCATCAAGTGATCCCACGCATAAAAGAACAATGTTATTCAACCTGTCAATTTATGTCCCCTTTCTCCTCTTTCGTTTCTAATTTGCCCCAGGTGGTTACTCTGCCTATAGAGTACCAAAGCTGTGACATCATAAAAATCTATTTTTTTAAGTTCTCAATTTGTACTTCATTGGCTGAGATCCCGAATAAATATATTTCAACAGGAAATCACTGTTATTTTGCTCCGGTTCGAAACGTTATGAACCAGAGCAAAATAACAGTGATTTCCTATTGAAATAAATTTATTCGGATGGGCATATCTCAGCCAATAATTAACATATTCAATTGATTTTCAACATTTTGATATAGAAAATGAAGTTAAAATCTGGACATTCTAAAAATAGGTTTTTGATGACGTCACACTTGACCACTCTATACTGTACTATCAAGAGGGTCCCACGATTTCTTACCCTCGACAACGTTGCATGTGGATCCTGTGTAGCCGGTCGGGCACAGGCAGTAGAACCCGGCCGATTCTCCGCTCACAAAGCACGTACCACGTACACAGGGATTGTTGTAGCAAGAGTCTAATTGGTGGAAGCGTGGACATGCATTTAAAAGCAGACAGAGGTGGGGTGCAAAATGTGAGGGAGGGGGAGCAACAACGGACACAGAGTGGAATATATATATCATGCATTGAGTAGAATGTGCAGGGATGTGAAGAATTAATATAATGCAACAAATAATAATCTTGTAATGTTCTAGCACAATTATCTATTATCTAAGCACCTCCATTTCAGCAAAAGAACAACAAGAAATACCAATTGATATTGCTAATTTTCAGAACATATAACATTCAATAATTCTAAAAGATACAAAGGGATAAACACATATTTCTTTCTATAATAATATAATCTAAATCAATTATGTCTTGCTAGTTTTTCACTGTGCCAACTATATTTACATAATACCAGATCATATAATATTTGAATGTTACCAAATACATACAAAAAGAAGTAATTCTATTAAAATGCGTAATTAAGTGCAATCCAGTGAGAAATTGGCAACCTGCATTCATTGTGAACTAACTCAAATCTCAGATGCATCTGCTTACTAGTTAGTAGAATAACCTGAATAAATGTCATTATTAATTCAAACATATAGATAAACTGACCAGAAATATATTGTGATTAAAAATGAGCAAAGAAAATGGGATTCCAACGAAATATCATTATGCTAAAAAGCATTTATAATTACAGCACGGAAGCAAAACATGGCAAACATGATCACTCACACTTGATACCTAATTGCCTACTAAGGTTTATAAAATGAACATAGATCACTTCACTCAAAACATTATCAGGCAATACACCTCATAAACATCCACAAGCTGCATTAAAAACCAAAACATATCATTTTGCAATTAGCTCTCACATTGGGTCACTTTTCTGCCACTCAGACTTCTTACCAAGCTGAGCATCCTTTCATTTAATTATGATTGAAGGGGTGGAAGGGGGGTTAAGCTATTCAAGTAAATCTGTCTCAAGAAATAGTTTTATAGAGTATTCTTGAAAATTAATTTGGCACTCAGAGGCTCAATACACATACCGACTAGCTGACAGTTGGTGCCAAGGTAACCGCCGGGGCAGGTGCACTGATAGGTGGATGACGACGTTGCTGTACAAGCCCCTCCATTTCGGCAGGGGTTGGGTAAACATGGCGACACTGTGAGACAGAACATAATCACATATATCTGAGTTAGGCAATTGAACGATCATGAAATATAACTGCCAATCAATATGGCATATCAAGTGATCGTACTACCAATTGATCAATCATACACTCAAATGATATGACATATGAACTGGTAGTACAATCAATACATTGATCCTACTATCAATCGATATGACATAATAATAATAGGATCAATTATTCAAATTATAAGACCAATGAATATGGAATAACATTGACCATGTGATCAAATGTAACTACAAGATATTTTGTTGAATCTATGTTTGGCACGGATTTGTCTCATTTAAAATCACTTCTTAAATGACATAAGGACGAAATACATTTAAACATTAAACATACATATCATTGACAGAATACCTTACTGATTCATTTCAGAAGAAAAACATAGAATAGGGCAATAACATACATCATCTGTAACACAATTAACGTGACTAGACCCACCACATACTAAATCATTCAATTAAAACAAAACAAAATAGGATATATTTAACAATTGGTCATTAAATTTGATCTTAGGAGAGTCTTAGAATAATGATGACAGTTGGTCCAGTGTGGTGTGTTTGACTACACTGCTTTGGTGCAACACAAATTATTGGGTGACACACTATATGTATTTCTTCATAATAGGATTTCCCCCCAATTATTGCCCCAAAGCGCACAGTTGGTTCAGTGTACATAGTGCGTTTGACTACACTAGTGTTGGCAGTGCATCAATCTTACCGGGGTTCTCACAGTTCTAAGATCTATATTTAACACAGCCCCATGAACATAAAGGCACAAATAACATTAATATTTATGTAAATATAGTCTTATAAAATCAAAGACAGTTGGTTTAGTGTTGTTGTTTTTTTACTGCACTCTTTTAAGCATAATTTCAGCAATCTTCTGAAGGACAGTTCTTAAATGTATACATGGCGTTATAAATATAAATTCACAAAGTACA
This sequence comes from Echinarachnius parma, assembly GCA_037951105.1. Classification (NCBI taxonomy): domain Eukaryota; kingdom Metazoa; phylum Echinodermata; class Echinoidea; order Clypeasteroida; family Echinarachniidae; genus Echinarachnius; species Echinarachnius parma. The sequence continues at coordinate 228,285 of JBAMJV010000588.1, read as the reverse complement.
TGACTGTGGATGCACATAGAGCCTTACCAGAGAGCTGTGTTTGTCTACACTACTTTTGACCGTTCTAGAATCTATATTTAACACAGCATGCTGCTGACAGCATCATGAATGCAAATGGACAAATCACATTACTGCTGACGTAAATAGAGCCTCGGGTAGCAAAGTCAGTTGGATCAGTGTGGTGTGTTTCACTACCCTATCTTGGGCAGTGCAGCTATATTAATAATATATCTTTATATTATAGCGCATAATAGCCAACATGACTGTCTATTACCCACTCATACACACATAATCATACTGTCGTGTTTTTGGTAGTCATATGCAATGTACAGACAGTGCATGCATGTCTAAGCAGTCAATTGTTGGCATATGCTAATAGATGTGCTCCAGTAGATGTCTTCTTACCAGGGTTATCACAATTCTGTCCATCATGGGTACTCGGGCACTGACAGAAGTAGTTGGAGTTACTCCCCTGGAGTTGGAAGCACACCCCAGAGTTCAGGCAGGGGTTGGGATTACATGGGGACTCTGTGAACAGCCGTGAAGCAAGCAAAAAACAAAATGCAATGCGTGCAGAGAAAATGGTGGTGGAACAGCGTGCATATCATTAAATAATATCATGCATGCATTAAGAAATGTAGCAATGACAAAAACGGATAATGCTCTGAAACTAAAACAATAATAGCATGATTCAGATACTAAACAATTCGTCGACACCGAGTGCAGTGCAAAAACTAGCTGGTGTGTCATATGGATAATGCTGATGACACATACCACTGCGTTCAGGATCAGAGAAAAATATGCATGCTTGTGACAAAAAGGGATGAAAGCATTTGTTTCCAAGTTAATGAGATTACAGGTTTCCAAAAGACCGTAATTATGTGGCATAAATTGTATGATGATCGAGGCATGCAAACAAGTTTTGCTACATGATGCAAAGTCCAAATGTTTGATCCATTGAAGCATTATGATTATATGCTCATGAGGAATAATGACTTATAATGATGAAGAAATCGCTATATTTTCAAACTCTTTTTCGTTGGCATCTCCTCATCTCTTGCAAAAACTGGTGTATCATATAAATACAAATAATAATGGTTATTTGATATAGCGCTATTCGTATGAAAATCATAATGGAGCACAAGTGATTCTGCAAGTGAGTGACTTAACATGGGAATTAAAACGGTGTATAGTACGTGGGAATGTAATAATGATTATGCAATTCATGATTCAAGGCAAATCAAATAGAAGCAATGGGAGCATGCAATTCCCCACACAATGATCGAGCACTCAAAATAAAAACACTCTTAAAAGTATAAAATATGTTCTGCAAGCCATGCATGTGTAAGCCCCATGATATAAAACAAACCATGAGTAAATCAGTGAGTGCATGAATATAAGTTTGCACGTTTTCCATGGTAGCCTACCTATGATGTTGCAAGTCTGACCAGTGTATCCAGAGGGACAGGTGCACGTGAACCCTCCAGACTGCAGGTTGTTTGTACAGGCGCCTCCATTCAGACAGGGGCTAGATGCACATGGGTTGGCTGTGGGGAAACGATTTGATTCATGATAAAGATCAGTTAAATTCAGGATGTTTTGTTTTTCTTCAAATGGATTAGGGACATGAATAGTTATTGAAATATTAAAGTTATGCAAACAAAAAAGACAATTTATATGACTTTACATAATTACTATACAAGGGAGTTGATTAGGTTATTGTTCAAATAAGTGGCAGCACCTTTGATATAACCGCATTCAAGGATTCATATAAATATGTCAAGAAAAAAATATATTTTTACATTAACACTGACATTTTCAAGTGTGCTACTTCAAGGGAAATCCTTCCCAATATCTATTATTCCTTTTAGGATCTTATGCAGAATATGAAGAAAAAAAACTATAACTAAAAAAAGAAGACATTTAAAAGGTCTTACTTGCAACTTGACAGTTTGTCCCGCTGTAGCCATCTGGGCAGATACAGAAGTAGGTCGACCTGTCAGTGGATATCAGGCAATTTCCTTGGTTCAAACATGGATTACTTGAGCATGGGTCTTGACCTGACAAGAGAAAAACGTGACAAAATTGGAAGTCAAATCAAAATTGGTTACAAAAAACCTCATACAAAATCATTATCTCTATCTCATGAGAGCTGTCTAGACAACTTGCCCTGCAGCAATTGATTTTCAAATGGTTGAGTAGGATACGTTTTCCTAGACGAGGAAATAAATTAATTTAAAGACATATCATTCACAAAGCTCATATAATTAAACATACATAATAGGGAACGTTTACAAAGTGTATATGATTTGCTACAATGTTTCAGACAGCTGATTGCAAGAGTTGAATGTTACAATATTTCAACCATGTTTTATAGCAATAATTATAGTTTTACATCAGGATTTGCCATTTATTATAAGTAGATAATGTATATTTATAGGTATAGTTAAATAAAGCCAGGTAAAGCAGTATAACATATTTCACTATGAGTAAAAACTGTGTATAGTTCATTAATGTTGGTGTTATACATTCATGTACATCACTTTATAAGAAAATACAGCGAATGATTTAAAAACCATTTGCTGTATTTTGTGATACAATATGTGATACAAAAATCATTTGCTGTACTGATGAAGTTGTTTATTCTAACATAACTATTTGGAATAAGGTGCACCATTATCTATGTGATGGTATCATTATTGTTTGCGTTTTTTTAAATTATTGTATTGGTGTATTTTGTATTATTTTGTTATCGTTCTATTCTTTTTATGTGATGCACTTTCAAACACTTCAAGAATGCACTTATAAAATGTTAATGGTATCTTTTTGTTATGTTACCCAATTATCAAATTCATTTTGCTACAAGGCTTACTTTGGAAATCGCAGAATGTCCCGGTGTAACCATTGATGCAGTTACAAAAAAATCCATTGCCTGCTTGAGACGTGAAACAGATTCCATTGATGCCACACGGCTCAGACACACACGGATCCGTGGAGACTATGAAATGAAATACAAACAAAAATATGTTAATTATGTTAAGTCTAAACAAATCGTGCACAACAAATTTTAATATAAATTGTACAAGATTGTCTTTGTTTAGGGATAGAAAAAGAAATTGTACATAAATCAAACATTAAAGTTAAAATCTGCAAATATATAGATTTACACTAGCCTAAAATGTGTTTATCATGCTAAACTAATTCTGATCTTGTAACATTTAGTTCCTGTGTATACCGTGGAAAGTAGAATTATGTATAGAAGCTCTAATTAGATTGCTGAGAGCAAAGTTGTACTATTTCGACTAAATAAAACAAACACACATACATAAAAAAAAAACTAAAAACAAACAAACAAACTTACTTAACGTTCCACAGTTTGTTCCAGTGTATCCAGTGAAACAGGAGCATGTGTAGCCTCCAATGTTGTTGTTTGTGCACGCACCATTAATGCATGGGTTAGAATTGCACGCTGTCACTGTAGAGCAGAAAACACATTACATTAACTATCGAAAACCCTTTATGAGATACAATAAAGCATTTTTAAAATGTATAAAATCCTATCTTTACTAACTCACGAAATGTCTAAAGCTCAAATTCATCAAATATTGACAGCTATAAACTCGCCGCACGTACACAACACAATCCGATTCCGATCCGACAAACAACTGAGCTAGTATCTGAACTATTTAAGCAAGACGTGCCTATTTTAATGTATGTCATATAGTTCAGATCCATAATCGTCTGTTGGATAGGATTGAGTAGAGTGTGTGGTGGGCTTTAGTTGTCAGCTCTGATCTCTTGCTGCATGAAGGGTCTAAGTAAGCACCAGTCTGTCTTTTTATTTGGCAAACATTACTATAAAGCAAGGTTACATCCGATTGCCAATTGAAATTCAGCTGACTGTAGGAATGTTTCCCCTCCCTCTTTAACTTTTAAAAAGAGCGCAGGATAAGTCCTACACATTGGAATTAGAAAATTTCATGAATTGCTTTGAAGACATAACTTTAGTAGAAGACCAACTATATCAAATTATATGTTTATGAAAGTGGAATTCTGTGTTCTGTTTTTTTTTTCTTTCCGAAAACATATTTATAACTATTAGCTTGGTTCCATTTCAATGGGGGGGGGGGGGGGGGGGGGGGGGGGCAAGTTTGTTTGTCTTCTTAATGTTGTTTTATCCTATTTTCTTTGGGGGAGTTTTATTGCGCCCAAACCAAAACAAAACCTGTAATGTGTATGAAATTAACCAGTGTAGTGTAAAGTAAACACATTAATTACTCTTGAGAGAGATTACTGAAGGTCAATTAGTCTATGGTTAAAATAACATTCAATAAGTTCATATATCAGATATATATATAGATATTATCTCCCAAGGTAACAAACAAACAAACAAACATATACATTTGAAAGAACATAGTTTGGGAAAGTTCCTTTGCAATAGTAAACATGTTGATATAAAAACAAAACATGTTATCATCTCAATAAAAGATAAGTCTCATAACATGAAATATGTATACAAAATATACATAAACAATTATTTGCATTATGGATATACAGTAACATTAGTTTTTAGAACATGCATGCAGTTTAATAAGTATCATAATAAACATGTGGAAATCATTATTGTTATTAGAATGTATCATCAACTTCAATGATTGTACACAAATATCAAATGTTTATAACATTCAGTAAAAAAACAACAACATTATATATACTATGTCAAAATAACTTGTTAAAATAACAGCATGAAATGAAAACATAGTAATAGTATTCTAATTCATAATAATAAATGGGAACATAAGTATAGGAATATAAGAATGAACATATAACATAATAATGAACATTATCAAATACAAATATTAGTGCAAGTGAACAAATATATCAACAATAAAATTATTGACATGTTCGCGTGATAACAACAAAAATATCACAATATGATATGTGTTACTGGAATATGTTAGTAATATATAAGAACAATCGTGAGAAATGTTGTTAGCAGATTAGTTAATGGCCATCTTCTTGCAAGACCTAATAGTAAAGAAGAAAAAAAGAAAATATGTTAGTGAATGTAGCGATTGCATTTATTCCAATATCAAACTTCCATGAAGCAATTAAATATGGTTTAAGTTCATGCAATTATAATATAGATACAGTATATCTAAACTCACTGACATGCTTTAACGATTTGAATGATGTAAACACTTCTCTAATCACTGTGACTACTTTAGTGGCATTTTGTTATTTAATGAACATGTTGATTTTACATTACCATGGTTATTATAAACTTCAAATCAGAGAAAATACTATTGAATTTACACAATTTCCTCTTATTGATTTTTAATACATTTTGATAACGTTTGAAATTTGATTTTGAATGCATTATGTGTACGATGATAGTTGAAAACCATAACATAAATCTAATTTTACTAAAATGCTTTATTGCCTATTCATGGTAGATCCAATATAAAGTAATATGTAATGATAAGGCTAATCATTATTGATTTATAGTTAAAACCAGTTGAGGCCCCTACACTTCGCCAGACAAATTATGCATTAAGCCTCTTGGATAAGCAGTGCATCTTTCTTAGTATATATTAAGTGCAGTGTCATATTGTGATATAATTAATTTTTACATAAATTATAAATAAAGTATTTTAAAAACAAGTTGCCAGATAAAATATACCGTGACAATTTTAAATATATTGTTTTAAATGAAGCCGTTTCATGCCAAAATTTGAAATTCCCATAGCGCTTAGATATTGTTCATCATATTCCAATAGGCAATGTGTTAGAATGTACATAATGATGTAAGTAAACAGACCTTGGTTCTCGCAGTTGGTGCCCAAATACCCTGCGGCACAAGAGCAGATGTACTGCGTTTCTCCATTAGTAGACAGCTCAAAGCAAGTGGCTCCATTAAGGCATGGGTTTGAGGAACATGCGGCAGGAACGTCTAGTGGTGAAACATAATACGACAAACATATACATGAAATAAACATTATTTTTATCTTCATTGTTCCGTTGTTTAAAATAAGAAATGTTAACAAATAATGTTAACTGATTCTAGCGAGGAGAACACCCCGCAGTTTAAAGCACATACCTCCATTCAAACAGGGGTATGAGGAACATGCAGTTATTAGGTCTAATGGTGAAACACGAGAGTTAATTTATGAAAACGTTTTCAAGATAGTAGTTAGCGAATGATTTGAAGGATAACACACATTGATTGCTCATAATAAGTGCATAATTCAAATAGGGGTCCGAGGCACAAAACAGCAGGAAGGTCCAATAGTGAATCACTATACAGTATATAAATTACGTTCCCAATTTTTGTTAACGTTACTAAATTTCCTTTGTTAAATTTCGGCACAAGGCAACTTAAAACCTCTCAACTTTGGGGCATCAAATTTATTGCAATAATTTATTTACAATTATCGATAATAAACAATAATTGCTTTCATACTGTCAAAACAATGTAGACATGTCTGTTGATATTGATTTGTTATTTAAAGTTTGCAGCAAACCTACCTCTGATTTCACAGTAAGTTCCTGAAAATCCCTGAAGACACGAGCATGTATACCCAAAGCCTGAAGAGAACTCTGAACAAATACCTCCATTTAGGCAGGGCGTTGATGCACACGCAAATACTAAATGTAATAAAGAAGCGGGGAAAAAAGGTTATAGTAAGTTAATTGTTATTCTAGAAGATATTAACAAAATTATTTACTCTACCACATGATTTGAAATATATACAGTGTTTACAATAATTTGAAAACATACTTGTTCCTGAATTAACGGGTTATAATGATACATATATGTTCCTCTATTTTAGCATAGTGATACTGCAAAGAAAAGGAGCAACATATATAATTTTTAGGTGTGCAGGACAAAATCATAACAGTATAAAATTGAATATAAACAGATGAATGAGATAATTAAATATTACAAAAAATAGGATCCGCAAGTTGCTGCATAATGATTTCACACAAATGTATATAATATATACATGCAGGAATTTTAGTTTGGGCAATGATTTAATTGTCATGCATGGGTCTTTGGGTGAAATTTTTGCTATGAAATGAACATAAAGGGATAGATTGATTAATTTCATAACAACAATTTCAAAATATACCTTCAGTTTCACACAAAGTTCCTTCAAATCCAACGGGGCAGCTACAACTGAAACCAAAACTGGAATCATTGTTGGAACACTGGCCTCCATTAAGGCAGGGTTGTGAGTCACATGGAAAGACTGGAATGTTAAATACGAAATGGGAAAATAGAGGAGAGGCCAAGTACCACTTGGTTAGAATGGGAGAACATGTAAGGATAGTTACAAGGGAGAAGCAACATATGGATAATAGACATGATCACATTATATTTATGTTAAAGTTATGGTAATGTAGAGGAACATTTTTTTTAAACACAAAGTAAACGAGAAAGCAACATATGGATTACAGACGCAACAAAACATTGATCAAACACTTTAACACTTTAACACATGACATTTATGGTATTTACATTTAAGAAGAAATGAAAAGCTTTGAAAATGAGTACCCCATTTGCTAAAATATAAGTTTATAGTGCTATAATTAAGTCATTCCGGACTGGTCTCAGAAATATTCGGGCTAAGGTCATTCTTAATGCATGCTATTCTCAAATCAAATGGTCGTAACACTTTAATGGGTTAAAGGTAGCAAGAGCATTACTTGTACCTTCTGTTTCACATCGCATCCCCATGAATCCACTAGGACAGGTGCAATTGAAGCCAGATCCACCATCGAGCTCAGAACAAGACCCGTTATTAACACAGGGATTGGAATCACACACTAATACTGGAATAGTGGGAGGGACCGAGGTAGTTGGAGGTATTGTAGGAGAAACTGAAGTAGTTGGAGACATTGTGGGAGTGCTTGGAGTTGTTGGAGACAGTGTTGTAGAGACGGGGATAGTTGTAGACAACGAAGGAAACTCTCGGGTAGTTGGAGACAATGTAGGAGAGTCTGTATAGGTAAAGAAAGCCCAAAGAGGACGGACATACAACGCATATTCACATAGGTTTTAAAAGCAGAAGGGAGCTGGGTGAAGAATTATAAGACTACCAACATTGATAAGAGGGGCATATTTGTTAAACAGATATATAAGCAGGATTAGGCAAGATAGATGCCACATTCAATTGAGCAGAAATAAGCAAAATAAATTGTCGTTATACAAAATAGAATTTGAATTAGAATAATGCAATAAAGATTCACAGGTGAACAGCATTAGCAAAAAAGCAAAGAAAATACTATGACAATTAAAAAAATACTTCAAAGACATAATGAAAGCATGATATAGCATTTAATTTGCAGTAATTGCAGCATGGCTTGTACCTTCTTTTTCACATCGCCCACCAGAGAATCCGATAAGACAGGTACAAATGAAGCCAGACCCAGCACCGAGCTCATAACACGAACCGTTATTAAAACAAGGATTAGAAGCACAAGCAAGCACTGGAATAGTAGTAGGGACTGGAGTAGTTGGGGTCAGTTTAGGAGAGTATGTAGTATAAGGGGTCAATGTCGGAGGGTCTGGAGTAGTTGGAACTGATGTCAGAGAGTCCGGAGTACTTTGGGGGTCTGGATTAGTTGGGCTCAATGTAGAATATTCTGGAGAAATTGGGGGCAACGTAGGAAATTCAGGAGTAGTTTGAGACGATGTATAAGAAACTAGAGTAGTTGGGGGCAATGACGGAGAGAATGTAGTAGTTTGAGTCAATTTAGAAAAGAATGAAGTAGTTGGAGTCAGTGTAGGAGAGTTGGGAGTAGATGGAGTCTGTGTAGAATAGACTGGACTAGTTGGAGGCAATGTAGGAGATTCCGGAGTAGTTGTAGGCAATGAAGGAGAGACAGGAGTAGCTGGAGGCAATGTAGGAGAGCTGCGAGTAGATGGAGTCAGTGACGAAGAGTCGGGAGTGGTTAAAGTCAATGTAGGAGAGACTGGAGTGGTTGGAAAAGGTGTAGAAGAGTTGGGAGTAGTTAAATACAATGTAGGAGAGACTGGGGTAGATGGAGTCAATGTAGAAGAGTTGGGAGTGGAATGAGTCAGTGTAGGAGAGTCTGGAGTAGTTGGAAACAATGTAGGAGAGACTGGGGTAGACGTGGAGAATGTAGGAGAGCCTGGGGTAGTTTGAGTCAATGTAGACAAGTTAGGAGTAGTTGAAGATAATGTTGGAGAAAATGGGGTAGATGGGGACAATGTAGGAGAGCCTGAAGTAGTTGGAGTCAGTGTAGGAGATTCAGGAGTGGTTATAGTCAATGTTGACGATACTGGGGTATTTGGAAACAATGTAGAAGAATTGGGAGTAGTTGCAGACAATGTAGGAGAGACCGGGGTAGATGGAGTGAGTGTAGGAGAGTTGGGAGTAGATGGAGTCAGTGATGGAGAGTCGGGAGTGGTAAGAGTCAATGTAGAAGAGACTTGAGTAGAGGGAGTCTGTGTAGAAGAGTTGTGAGTGGTTAGAGTCAATGTAGGAGAGACTGGAGTATTTGGAAACAATGTAGAAGAGTTGGGGGTAGTTGAAGACAATGTAGGATAGACTGGGGTAGATGGAGTCAGTGTAGGAGAGTTGGGAGTGGTAAGAGTCAATGTTGAAGAAACTGGAGTAGTTTGAAACAATGTAGAAGAGTTTGGTGTAGATGGAGACAATGTAGGAGAGTCAGAAGTCGTTGGAGTCAGTGTAGTAGAGTTGGGAGTAGTTGGGGACAATGTAGGTGAAACTGGAGTAGTTGGAGACAATGTTGAAGAGTTGGGAGTAGATGGAGTCTTTGTAGAATAATTGGGAGTAGTTGGAAACAATGTAGAAGAGTTGGGAGTAGTTGAAGACAATGTAGGAGAGACTGGGGTAGATGGAGTCAAGGTAGAAGAGTTAGGAGTAGATGGAGTCAGTGTAGGAGAGTCGGGAGTGGTAAGAGTCAATGTAGAAGAGACTGGAGTAGCTTGGGGCAATGAGGGAGAGTATGAAGTAGTGGGGGACAATGTGGAAGAGTTTGGAGTAGTTGTAATCAATGCAGGAGAGTTGGGAGTGGTTGGAAACAGTGTAGAATAGTCTGTAGTAAATGGAGACAAAGTTGAAGAGTCTGGTGTAGATGGAGACAGTGTAGGAGAGTCAGAAGTCGTTAGAGTCAATATAGGAGAGTTGGGAGTAGATGGAGACATTGTAGCAGAGTCAGAAGTCGTTATAGTCAATGCAGGAGAGTTGGGAGTAGATGGAGACATTGTAGCAGAGTCAGAAGTCGTTATATTCAATGCAGGAGAGTTGGGAGTAGATAGAGACATTGTAGCAGAATCAGAAGTCGTTAGAGTCAATGCAGGAGAGTTGGGAGTAGATGGAGACAGTGTAGGAGAGTCAGAAGTCGTTGGAGTCAATGCAGGAGAGTTGGGAGTAGATGGATACATTGTAGCAGAGTCAGAAGTCGTTGGAGTCAATGCAGGAGAGTTGGGAGTAGATGGAGACATTGTAGCAGTGTCAGAAGTCGTTAGAGTCGACGCAGGAGAGTTGGGAGTAGATGGAGACAGTGTAGGAGAGTCAGAAGTCGTTGGAGTCAATGCAGGAGAGTTGGGAGTAGATGGGGTCAATGTAGAAGAGACTGGAGTAGTTGGGGACTGTGTAGGGGAGTCTCGGGTAGATGGGGACAATGTAGAAGAGTTGGGAGTAGTTTGGTACAATATAGGGGAGTGTGGAGTAGTTTGGGGAAATGTCAGATAGTCTGGGGTAGAAGAGCCTGGAATAGTTGGAGGCAATGTAGATAAGTCTGCAAAAGGTATAGAAAGCCCAAGGAAAAAGGAAAGAGAACACATATTACATAGTTTTTAAAAGCTTTAGGATAAATTAAATAATAGGCAAACAATACTTATTAGAATTGATTTAGTATTAACATATAACCAGGATTAGCTTCATAACACAAGTAATGTTATATAAATAAAAAGAACATTTCAAAATACATCAAAAGACAGTAGTTTTTATCGCCACAATTAGGAAACGGTTGAGAGAATCAAGCATGTATAGATAGTAAAGGAGTTGAAAATGGAAAGTAAAGATACAATATGCTATTACAATTATGAAAATTAGATAATTTGCTGACATTTAATTTATCATAACAAGCTTAGAACAGATAAAAGGGGATAGAATGCAGATGGATGATTTCTCTTCTTTTCAAGTAATTTAGCGTTAAACAAGAATTTATGAGGGGGAAAAAGTTGCAGATGCCCATAGAGTTTCTCTTTTAAATGTAGGGTTATCTGAAATATTCTAGCATTATTTACCAATATAAAAAACATTCAACCAAGATTTGTAGGGATGAAGGACGTTTATTTCCAGAGCTTGTGAAAACCCCCAGAAATATATTTCTTCTCTTCTTGATTCTCATAAATCCATAACCACAGGAGTAATAAATACAAAAATCGGAATTAGAGCAATTATCACCTTTAAGACAATGCTGGAATTTGCAAGGCAGAGACTATAAAATTGAAATTAACAATGGAAAGGAAAGGTGCCAGACATTAATTTAAATTATTTGAACACATATTAGATACAATTTAGTTGAGTATTGTTATTGACAAACCATCATCCAAACAAGCTTGGGAAAAAACAAACTGCAAAGAGAAGTAAAGAGGAGAAATGGACTACATATATGCAAGGACAAACACAAAGTTGAATTGAATTATTAGTTTAAACGATAATGAATTATTATGAAACAGCAACGCATTTTGTGTTACAAATGGCAGAAACAACAAAAGGGGGGTTACATTACACGAAACAAATAAAACAAAATGATATGAAACAGTTCCAGTACTGTTCACAGCTTAGAAATACATTGAATACAAACAAAGCGAGGTAGTCTGGTTCAGAATTATTTAGAGAGAAAGGGTTAAAATATCGACACGACTAGTTCACGACAGAGGTAAAACAAACATACACACATAAGGACAGATGGACAAGACTAGTTCACGACAGAGGTAAAACAAACAGACACACATAAGGACAGATGGACAAGACAACCCTACAGTAGTTATCACGACTTCATTCTGATTGACTATCATAATGTTACCTCTTATTTGACAGTTTGCTCCCTCATAGCCATCAGGACAGATGCATATGTAACTGAAGTCAGAATTACTCTCCAGGCACTGCCCCGCATTTAGACATGGCGAAGATGTGCAAGCAAAAACTAAAATAGGGAAATTGTAGAGAAAAATAATATTTGAAATGCATTATTTATATGAGGGATAAAGGATTCAGTACAATGCACACTATTTACAAAATTATACTAATACAATTTATTCAAGATAGCAATGATTACACAATATAACTGGATACAAATGGTTTAGAATTCATTCACCAAAAAAATGACAGCAGTAATTGCATACATCAATTAACTTTTTAGGATGTAATATAACTGGTAAAGACGGACGAATTTTTATCACGTACGCATTCAAAATTACAGCACGTACAACATTTTCATGTTCATGAATAACAGCCTTATGGCATATACATGTCATTTCTAAGATTGTTAGAATAAACTCGTACCATACCGTTAGTTTTTACAAAGAATTAAACACATTTGCAAGTTTGTTTTAAAAATAAATCAACATCTTTGTCTAAGTTTAATACATCAAACTAAACAAATGTGTAAAAAGTCATAACAAAATTGCAGTAAAACAATTCGTATGCATACGTACGTTCTGTCTCGCAGTTTGTTCCAGCAAAACCGTTCAGACATCCACAGGAATAACCAAAACCAGCCTGAGCCTCTGAACATACAGCACCATTTTGACATGGGTTTGAATCACAGGCAAACACTACAATGATATACGAGGGAACAATAGAATCATTCATAAGAAAAAACGTATTAAATTAAAATGCTAAATCAAAGGAATTCTTCAAAGAAGATGGGGTACATAGACATGTTTTATAAGGTTTAATGGATAAGCAAAATTAACACATAAAATACATAATACATATAATTTATAAATGAGGAACATATGAATAGAGAAATTGCAATTAACATACCAAATACATATAGAAAAGGCTAAACCAAAATCTATATCATCATACAAATGTAAAACATAAAGAATATCAATAGAAATGTACTGTTTGTATATACCTTGCGTTTGGCAGATAGTCCCTGTGAAGCCCTCCTGACATGAACAGCTGTACCCCAGCTCATCCGGTAGCTCAGAACACTGTCCACCGTGGAGGCAGGGACTTGATAGACACGTGAACACTATGAATACAGAAAAAAATAATATCCATCAGATATCATGCATGCCTGAAATTGGAACAATTTACAACATTACATAACATACTAACGAAATTAAGCTATCCTTGCTCATGAATGTTAATGAAATCAGTGAGGGTAGCTTATTTGAATAATGATTTCTGAAAAGTGATCGATAGAACTGTAATGACTCGGACAAAGAAAGGTGGTCAACCAATATCTCTGCTGTCATATCAAGGTTCAGTGTTCTTACATCTGCATCTAAATTCTGTGCACCAAACAGGTGACCGGCTGGAATACTCCTTAGGGAGTGGAACATTTGAACTTTGCATGCATACATGATTGCAGTGGGTATCTGTTAACTGGGGTAATACTAATGATAATAATAATATAGTGCGATATGAATAACGCTATATCAAATAACAATTATTATTATTATTTCGCACCGAGGTCCAGTTCAAGTAGCATGCGACAGACATTACGTATCTGAAATCTGCAGCTCTACTACATCTCAAATCATAATATAAGGCGGTTAATAAAATTTAACCCTATAACCAAATCATCAACCCTTACCTCTTCAATCACACTATGGTCTAATTTATGTAACACATACTGAAATATGACTCTGAAGTTGGTATGTGACTCCAGGTAGGTACCTCTGTTACATTTCGGTTTAACAGAGATTAACAAAACTAAACTCAACAACAAAATTATATATCATGCTTCCACACGGAGGTCCAGTGTACACAGGGGGGACACAGACAAAATGTTTCTGAAGTCGGCCTGGGGCTCCATACCTTTAGATTCATTATATTTCAGTTACATTCTGATTTAAAAGGGATCGATACAATTCAATTCAAACTAAAACAATCCTTGACCTTTACCTCTGCTTTCACACTGAGGCCCAGTGTATGTATGGGGACACAAACAAAAGGCATCTGAAGTCGGTCTTGGACTCCATATCTTTAGTTCCGTTATAAGTCAATAAATGTTGATTTAAAAGGGATTAATATAATTCAACTCAAATGAAGAAAATAATTGATCCTCACCTCTGCTTTCACACTGAGGCCCAGTGTATACAGCGGGACACAGACAGAGGTATCTGAAATCTCTCTGGGACTCCAGACAGGTTGCTCCATTACGACAGGGATTTGAAGCACAGGCTAGAGCTTGAGATAGAGTAAAGAAAATTAGGCTTATAAGTACAAATCACATGGGCAAATGATAGTTGAATACTCATAAAATTCATATAAGAAATATAATACTTTTAATGTTACAGAAATAGTTTAGTTTACTGCTGCAGTTTATTAACTTCACAGTCATAAAGCCTGTTTCACCTGAATGTTCATCATACTTACATGCTTTCAATGTTATGATATCATAAAGAATGGTTGTTATATTCATTAAAGGGATCCAATAACTTTGCTGACATGTGTAGAAAGTTATGAATGGTTGGTAAAATGTGTAGTTTTGGGATTTGATATGAGTATTGTGTGAACATTTCACGTTAAATGGATGTTATATGGCCAAGTAATGAACAAAAATGCAAAGTGACATCCCTCACTCATTGCATTTGACTTTATATACAGTTATGACTATCCAGTTGATAGTTTAAAATGGAACACTTCAACTGTAAATATCTCTTTAACGAAAGGGAAATTTGAAAACCAAAACCTGTTCCATGCTTCTATATGAGAGAACCACTAGATTTCGAATTGAGTTTTGTGGATTTGGACAATATTACTAGATCCTTGACTTGAACAAATTTCTTATTTGTGTTAAATATACATTCTTATATGTAACAAATCAGAAATTTGTTCAAGTAAGTGAGCCTCGAGCCCTCGATGAAATGAAATCTTTCTCAAATCCTGGCAAAAGTTTACCCGGTTTATGGAAATGATTTTGACAAAACTATAACAGTTTGCTTGATGTCACATACATTATTTCCCGGGAGTGCTTGAAATACTTACTTTTTGTTTCACAGTTAGAACCAGTAAATCCTGTGGGACAGAAACAGACGTATCCATTGCCTCCTTGTGCGCTGAAACAGGTGCCCTCGTTCTCGCATGGATTTGAAGAACATGCTGGCACTGTAATCATCAATATGGAAATAACAGCTAGTTTAGACACACAAAACGATATATTTTTCTTTGAATTAACAATTCAAATTTCTTTTAGCCGTGATAAGTCACAATATTAAGTGATAAACAATGCATGGCAATATTACAGTAGGTCACACATTATACTTCATGCAGAGGATCTAGTGATAAAAAGTATGCAAAATGTAAGAGTATTAACGCAGTGACCAAGTTGAGTAATCAGTATTCTTATTGGCATTAACATAACATCTTATCTATGACATACATTATATAGCTGGAAATCAACTCCCTGATTAATAAATGGATAGATATGCAATTGTAATATCCTCTATCCTAAAGGCATGCAGTTAAAACATTTTCACATGTTGTCCTGCCGTAAAGGTAATATGTACAAACTTGTTAATCGTCATTTTCTATTATTCTGATGATTTGAAATACTTCAAAGAGGTCAAGTTAATTAAATATTTGGGTACCATTTGCAGGCAACTGCTTCCCTAGATGCTAAATTTGCATTTGTTTATCCTGTTTTACTTTTATTTCATTGCAATAGACCGCTTATGTAATGTATGCAAATAATATGCGTATGACGTCAGACTCCCCGTTGGCAAGCTTAACAATAGTAACTAGGTCCGGCAAGCTCTGGCAAACTTAGCTTGCGGACCTAGTTACTATTGTTAATCTTGCCAACGGGGATTCTTACGTCATACGCATATTATTTGCATACATTACAGAAGCGGTCTATTATATGCAATTCTTCAACTTGAACATGTAAAATTTATAGAGCTGTTTGGTACCTATTTGCTGGCAGTTGGCTCCCTGGAAACCGGTAGGGCAGATACAGGTATAACTCGTCCCAACCTCAAGGCAGGTAGCACCATTCAAGCACGGGGCAGATGTGCATGCAGAAACTAGGATTGAAAAATATGATATAGGTATACATTTTTTTAAAATAATGATATAAGGCTCATAAAGAAGATATCCGTGGTAATAGAGTGGTACACAAGAAAGTTGATTTGGTGGAACAATTCAAGAAACAAATGTCCGTCTATAGAGGTCATGAGCTAGTTGCTTAAAGACCACAAAAGTAACATAAATGATTTACATTATTGATTTGGTTTTCAGAAAGTTATTAAATATCTAAAGACAATATGAAATGATAATAAATTATGTTGATAATAAAGACATATTGCAATTTTCAAAATTATTACTCAGAAAGGGAAATTGAAAGAGGTTTTCCATACATTTTTTTGTCAACATGTGTCTCACATTCAATCATTGTCACTAATCTTCTGCAAATTATATATAATATGATTTGATATGACGCTTGTATGAGATGACATTCAATGTTTAGTATTAAAATTAATATTCATGCCTTATAGCTCAATGAAAAAGTGGAGTCAATGTTAGTATACATGCAGTTAATAAATGAGTTAGTCAAAAGATTCACCTTGTGATTCGCAATCCTTCCCCTCATAACCATTAGTGCACAGACAGAAGTAGTCGAATGTGTCTAATGACTCAAGACAGCTTCCTCCATTACGGCAAGGGTTTGAGGAGCATGCCAAGACTATAACGTGATTAAAGGAAATAAGATGGTCCCAGAAAAAAGTTTGATAAATCACATTTAACACATTCCCAGTCTATGCGTATTTATTATATTAGTGAGAGTTATTATAATACTCCCAACAAATACAGTAAATTATGAAATGGACAGAACGTAAACCCATTATTAGAAAGGCGATGACATTCTGCGTGCTGAAAGGTTGATAATTGTTAAATATATGACAGAATTAAAACACCCATTATTAATACAGTAAATGATGACAAGAAAAGAACATGAACCCGGTATTAGAACGGCTGATAAATATGATATTCCAGAAGTCCATTTGTAAGAATTATAATACTCCAAACTAGTACCACACGTTATGAAATGAGGTATGTAAGCACAAGAGAAAGTAAGTAAACCAGTTTGATCCCATATAACAAATATGTCCATATAGTGTATACATAAACAATCCACCAGGATCCCAATTAAAGTGGTTTAATAACATATTCCATAATATAATGAATATAGAAAACATACCCAATGTAAGTCTCTGCAATCATGTTATAATTAATATCCATGCATGATTTGAAATATCATAACTTGATCAGAGAAGAGATTAAGAGGTTTTACTTGGGATAAAGTTACAGCTAACGTATCCATACTTTAATTATTGGATGCAAGGATGAATAATTTGTATAATAATTAAAATGAGTATGTCCTTGTTGTCGTATATAATCAGTAATTGAATGATGGGTATGAGATTAGTTTCCCAATTGCTCATACTCATTTATAAGGAGTCAATAACGCGCCCATATATAATCAAGAAGCGAAATTACCAAATAGGATACAGCTGCTGGTATGATTATGATATATTTTAGATTTCTTTGGAAATGACAAGACGATAAAGCATGATATGAATACACTGGTAGGCAAATTGGTTTCAAAAGGTCTTACCCTGTGTGTCACAATCTGTTCCTTCAAATCCATCAGGACATAGACAAAGATATCCAAATCCATTCTGTGATTCCAAACAAGTCCCTTCATTTAGACAAGGTGATGATGTACAGGCAATGACTGGATGAAAAAGGAAACATGAACCATTTAATAAAAATAATAATAATTGATATTTATATAGCGCATTTCCAATAAAAAAAAAATGATCGATGCACTTAACAACCTCTCGAATAACCTACAACAAAAATGAATACGTCTTAAAATTTCTTTTACAAATATTTAATGTTGGGAACAATCTTAAATCTGATGGCAAGCTGTTCCAAAAATGTAGGGCCAGCAAAATAAAAACTATGCTATCCACCCTTTGAATTGTTCTTGGAACCATTAACGTTGAAGTATATACTCTAGAACGTAAATTATAGTTAGCTTGTCTAGGAACATCTAATAAAGTACACAAATAACTAGGAGAAAGATTGTGTGTACATTTATATACAAATAGTGCAATCTTATACATAATTATCTTTTTAATAAAATATATTTAATAAAATATATACAAACCTACATAAAAAAGACACATATTGTTAAACAGTAATGTGTATAAGAAACATACAAGTGTAAATCACTTTCATCATGCATAATAAATGATTTTCTAAGATTTTATACCAAAAAGACAAATAATTATATTTACCTCGTGTTTCACAGTTTGTTCCTTCAAATCCATCAGTGCAGAGACAGAGATAGCTGAACTCACTCTGAGATTCCATACAAGTTGCCCCATTCAGACAGGGTGAGGATGAACAAGCTGGTACTATATAACAGAAGAATAGTTGTGTTAATTATTATTTCACCTGGTGTTTGTTGTTTAATATGTCATGTCGTTAAAACATTAATCATGAACATAATGTTATTACACAAAACAATCACCATAAGTGGGAATATTTCATAATAAATCACCTTTAGTGTTATACTTTAGGCAAAACAAACACCATAATCCCAAAGTGCATGTGGATAAAGAAACCCACTTTTCTTTTTTTTTTAATGTTTTACTATTATGAATTGGTTGTAATGAAAATACATTCTAATTTCCTTTATACCATAAAAACAAATTGGATAGTAAAGTGCTTGGGGGTGACATAATTTATATAATCTGCATCCAATCATTTTACACAAAATTGTACTAGAAAGTGAGGTTTGAATATAATTATTATATGAAACTACCCACGACTGAATGTCTAATTCTATCATAAATGAAGAGGGCTTTATATTTGCTATATATATATATCATTAAAAGCGAATGAATGAAGGAAATTATATTGCAGCTTGATGCGAAATACTAAATTAATGAATTACATACAAACTATCTACAGTATAGTATTACATAGGGGGAAGCTTGACACAAATAGCTATGATCCAGGGAATCACATCCGCACCTTTAATTTCACAATGCGTTCCTGCAAAACCAGATGGGCACATACAGAAATAACTGATGTCGAAATTAGATTCCAAGCACGTTGCTGCATTCTGGCATGGGGATGATGAACAGGCTAAAACTACGGATGGCAAAGATTTGGAGGATAGTGGAAAAGGAGTAAAAATTATTACTCTAATCTGGCTACACATGACAATGGAATGTTTCACGAAAGAATTTATGGGAAGGTCACCAGCAAAACAAATAATCGCTTAGAATTGGAAAAGGAGAATTATAATCATAATATTGTATGCTGTATAAGATTATTTAAATGCAATAAGGCAAAAGCGATAGTGATAAGCAATGAGAACTAAAATGATATTAGACTTCCAGCCCGCAGTCTACATATTTTACTACAAACATTCTGTATGAACTATATATGCACGTTATCTTGAATGAGCTACAGCAGGCAAAATTTAGACTTAGCTGAATGATGCATAAATACAAAATAAAGATGTGAAATATTACAAATACTAAGCCCAATTTCAGGGTGACAAGTGTAAAATCAATAACCATCAGCTGTAAATCTATATTACAGATACTGACTGACTTAAACCAAATTAGAACTAGTATACCAAACAACTTTAATCAAGAGAATTGTTCAAAAGTGTCAAAAAATGTTCAATGGATGGTTAATTTACGCTCATCACCAATATTAAAAATAGGACAGAAGATATTATTTTCCTTAATTACCTCTTGTTTCACAGTTTGTTCCTTCATAGCGCTGTGGGCAAACACACAGATACCCCGAGCCCGTTTGTGATTCCATGCAGGTCGCTCCATTCAGACAGGGGGAAGATGAACATGCTGGAACTAGAGGGACAATAATTTAAATAAAGAGTTACTTAGACTTCAACAAAATTATACAATGCAATGACTAAGCCTCCAAGTTACGCAATTGTATTCAATTGAAACTTGAGGTCATTTAAAAAGAAGTTAAAACATTACAACAAATGTTGTTAAGGACGTTTTACTCAATAAATCATCTCCAAATATAAGGCAGAAGAAAGTAAATTAGAATAATTTATTACAATTATGACTTTCCATCTTCAAAACTGTGTGAAAGACACAGATTAAAATTAAATAATATTCCTTTACCTTGCGTTTCACAGTTTATTCCTTGGTATCCCTGTTGGCAGACACATAGATACCCCGAGCCCGTTTGTGATTCCATGCAGGTCGCTCCATTCAGACATGGGGAGGATGAACATGCTGGAACTAGAGGGACAATAATTTAAATAAAGAGTTACTTAGACTTCAACAAAATTATACAATGCAATGACTAAGCCTCCAAGTTACGCAATTGTATTCAATTGAAACTTGAGGTCATTTAAAAAGAAGTTAAAACATTACAACAAATGTTGTTAAGGACGTTTTACTAAATAAATCATCTCCAAATATAAGGCAGAAGGAAGTAAATTAGAATAATTTATTACAATTATGACTTTCCAACTTCAAAACTGTGTGAAAGACATAGCACAGAAATGTGTTAAATGGTATTATATTCCTTTACCTTGCGTTTCACAGTTTATTCCTTGGTATCCCTGTTGGCAGACACATAGATACCCCGAGCCCGTTTGTGATTCCATGCAGGTCGCTCCATTCAGACAGGGGGAGGATGAACATACTAGAACTAGTAAGACAAGGATTGTGAAAAAGAATTAATCAGTTTTGTATTACCTAGGAAATAAAATGCAAAACCCACTCATTACTACTAAGACACTACAGCCTGTTCGTGAGATCATTGTTTATGGTTGACTCAAGAAGGGTGACTATAACAATGGTGCAACTGGAAAGACATCCTTTGTCATGACTTAATAAGTAAAAAAAAAACTCTAGAAAATAAATCTTACACTTTTTTGTCGAGTGAAAATGTCAGGTCAATTGAAATAATTTGACATGTTGAAAAACAAACTTTATTCAAAAGGGTTTGCCGATAGGAGTGGATAAAAATCCTCTAATAAACCACAATAAACTAGAAAGGTTTGCAAAATAATACAAATTCAATAACAAATCAATTAAATGTTTAAAGAAAATGCAATTCTAATACTCTTCCAAGAGATGTGTGTAGCTTTTATTACATGCATTGCAATCTAACAATAGAAGATGATGTTTTACTCTTACTTTGCCATCTTAATAATAATAATAATAATAATACACAACATTTATTAGGCGCTTAATACGGTTGTTTCTAATCAAACCCTTGTCTCATTTAAAGTCTCACAAACTATTTACCTTGTGTATCGCAGTTAGTCCCAACAAATCCAGAAGTACACTGGCAGATATAACCATTACCAGCACCAGCTTCAAAACAAGCTGCACTATTGAGACACGGGTTTGATGTACAGGACAACACTATGATAAGAAAACAAAATGCATTTCGGAGTTAGATTTTTCTGGCTATGAGTTGTACTTCACACACTGTTAAATAACGTCAGGGAGTTGTATGAAACCACCTTTAAATGATGACAGTGGGAAACTTATTAAACCCGAGATGTTATAAACAGAAGCTATGACTTTTGTGTGTGAGCGGAATGAGAATGGGAATTATCTACCCGTAAGTTTTTTCTAATACCCTAAAAAGATGGGTGTTTGTGTCTGCTGAACCAACAATATACTTACAGTGGCATTGTTATAAAGCAGATATCTATGTACAATTATGTTTAAATAATGCATTTTGGTTACACTGTATGTCGCTCTTCAACCTCTTCGTGATTGATGAATATAATATCACACCAAAGCCGAGAAAGAGTTTTGCTTTATTTTAACATGGTTACTTTCTTCAGCCAATTTTGGCTATCCTTCTGCAAGTCCATGCAAATTATAAAAAAAGCATTTAAAAAATATAAAATTATAAAAATTCCAGCAGATCATTATACTCTACCTATATTCTCGCAGTTTGCTCCTTGGTATCCCTCCGTACATTGGCAGACGTAACCAGTCCCTGGGTTCCCTTCAAAACAGGTTGCTCCATTAAGGCAGGGGTTAGAGGAGCAGGTGGACACTAAGAGAATTAATTTAAAAGAAAATAAAAAATATATGGTTAAGGAATAGTTTTAAAAACTCATCTTGCTTATCATACACTTCATTTAATTGTACATGTTTAAGAAGCGTTTTCGCTTATCAACTGATAACATAAACATACAGTTGAATAAACAGATACTAACGATAAGTCTTTAAATTTATATTTTGTATTTTAAGTTCACATGCAGTATTAATATAAATTAAATGAGTTGTTTGTGATAGTATGGAAATGACAATATGCATGATCATGAAGATAATTACAATATGCTTATTATTATTAAAATGATGACTAGTATACTATTCGTGATACTTCATAACAATAGTAACAGTGATATTGACATGACATGATATAATTCAGATTAGTTATTAGTAATAGGAAAAAGATAAGGAAACGAACCTCGTGTTTCACAATGAAATCCGGTGAAACCAGAGGAACATAGACAGATGTAGATATTAACAGTGCTAGCTTGAAGACATATAGCGCCATTTAAACATGGGTTAGATGAGCATGATGGTACTACAACAGACGAGTTAGAAAGCAAATGAAATTTGAAAGAAATCATTTATTCATTTTAATCATTTATTTTGTACTACTACATATGAGCAAATGATAGTAATGAAATGGTATTATTTTTCTTTAGAAAATATGTAACTGAGTTAGATTAAATGTGAAAAGTCGATACATATTTTTATCTCTAATGGATTGGTTGATTAATGGATGAAAGAACAATGTAGCAGTAGCTAATGCAGTCATGATTAGTCTCTTTGAAATAGGAAAGCTTTTAGATTTACAATGGTAAAGGTAAGGAAATTAGAAAACAAAGATACAATGGATAAAGCATGAAATTATCATCAATAGTTCATAGATCGATCAGTTAGGTTCTCATGAAACACTGACAAAATATAATTTATATGTAAATCTGTGATAAAAGCAATGTTCAGTAAATAGTACAAAT
Organism: Echinarachnius parma; assembly: GCA_037951105.1. Taxonomy (NCBI): domain Eukaryota; kingdom Metazoa; phylum Echinodermata; class Echinoidea; order Clypeasteroida; family Echinarachniidae; genus Echinarachnius; species Echinarachnius parma. The sequence goes on along the minus strand of JBAMJV010000588.1, from coordinate 204,978 downwards.
GTAAAATGTGTGATGAAAATAAAATACACGTATATATGAAATGAATTAATGAGAATATACACCAATCAATAAAAAGAAAAAGGTCTGGGAGTCCCTGATTTACTCGATACAAGCTTGGAGTTGCAAGTAGGGACGACAAAGTATGCCAATAAAATATTGTTTATGGGTGGAGAAGATGAACATGCAATGGAACTGGTAAGATGTTATACATTACCTTCATCTGCGCATTCTGTTCCAAAAAAGCCTCCTGCACATTGACAGATGTAGCCATTCCCTGTGTTGCTTTCTGAGCAAGTTGCTCCATTTAAACACGGGTTTGAAGAACAGGCAAGATCTGAAAAGAAAATAGAGAAAAAAACATATCGTTAACCTGCTCTTTGAAATATTGCTTGAAATGGACATTTTCAAAGTTGACATTACAACCATCATAACAACGGACCTTAATAGCATTCATTATTCTAGTCTTACAGAGATTATGGCAGTTAGACTGTGTTTATGACATTATAGTACAAAATGAAATTGTAAGTATAAAAAGGAGAATGCATTTGTATTTTGTTTCCAGATATATGACCCAAACGGTCTTTTTATCCAATATTTAAAAAAATGTATGATGATAGCACTAGTGGTAATAATATTGATGACGAAGACAATGACGATTTATATGACATTGACAATAATCAAACCAATAGTAAATATTTTTGATTTAATATACATGTATAGTGTCCAGCTTACGTCTCCCTACCCTGCCCATTTGGAGATCAAAATTAAATCAATTAAACTTAACATACAGCAGCACATGACACATGTTAATATATTTGTAATCCCACTTTTAGCGTTTAGTATGCCCCACATTTCATACATTTTATGCCTGTTGTTTGTCAGTTTATGCAATGTGTGCAGATTTCAAACAAACCTTGTGTTTCACACCGAGACCCGCTGAAACCAGAATCACACTGGCAGATATAACCATTGCCAGCACCAGCTTCAAAACAAACTGCGCCATTGAGACACGGGCTTGATGTACAGGACAAATCTGTGTGCGGATGAAAGGCAGGGGTGGGCAAATGGAGTGAGACATATTAGTATGCAATACATATTAGTACAAAATGCATGAATCGGTGAACAGTACACATCCCATAGAGTTCCAAATAAACTACAAGTTATGACTCCACCATAATAGTAAAGCTATGAGGCTCTAAAGCAAGGTCTTTGAAAATGCAATTAGTGTAAACATTTTGTATACACACCAAAACTTTATTATCAGCCAGACTAATATATAATTCACCACAAAGATTAAATGTAACATTATAACTATGACGTTAAACTGCTTCAGGTCACCCTTGGGCAAGGTGTAGCACCTGTCAGCCCTCCTCACCAGGGTTACGGTTGGCTCGTCGGTCAGCAGGGCGAGTGTCGGAGCTAAAGGCGACTGGGACAATAATAAGAACCTTTCGGCAGAAGCTTCAGATGCCATGCGAGTCCAGGTATAATGTGGGCTAACGGATGGGGTCAATGCTGCAATTAGGATCAGCACTGCTGCGGTTGGAAGAGGACTGGGGACTTCACCTTTTGTATTTATCTCCAAGAACATCATGCGTCACACCAGGAATGAATATAACGGGAACGACGTGTACAGGATCACCAACCAGGTTGATGATGCTGCGTCCGGCAGGGGGAGTGACAGGAGAAGTAGGGCTTCCCAGGTCGTCATTCAGCGAAACCCCTACAAACGCATCGGAATGTGGAATGTGAGAACTATGCTACAACGAGGAAAGTTAGAGAATGTGAAGAGAGAAATGGAAAGGTACCAACTGAACATACTAGGTCTGTGTGAAGTCCGATGGAAGGACCAGGATGATTTCATGAGCGATGATGTACGCGTAATTAGCAGCGGGGGTTCAGAAAGCAGTAGAGGAGTAGCACTCCTCCTCGACAAGGATACAGCAGACAGTGTTACAAAAGTAATCTACCACAGCGATAGACTATTATTGGTCCAGCTGAAAGGAAAACCAATTGATATTGTTATTATTGTGGTCTACATGCCCACATCAGACCACCCTGACGATGAAGTTGACAAAATCTACGATGAAATTGAAGATCTTATGAAATCTGAGAAAGGACAAACATACACAGCTGTTTTGGGCGATTGGAATGCGAGTCTTGGTGAAGGAAGAGATGGAGATGTAGTTGGCCCTCACGGACTTGGAAATAGGAATGACAGAGGAGACAAACTAGCAGAATTCTGTCAGAGAACAGGATTATTTGCCACAAACACCTGGTTCGAACACACCAAAAGACATAGATACACATGGAAACAACCAGGTGATGTACGTAGGTACCAGATTGACTTTATCCTAGTCAAAAAGAGATACCGGAATAGTGTGCTGGATGCCAGAACCTACCCAGGTGCAGATGCCAACACAGACCACAATCTTGTAGTTGCGAAGGTGCAAATTAAACTCAAGAAAATATGCATTGGTAAGCGAAAACCATGCTGGAATCGGGAAAAGACTAAAGGGCCAGAAGGCCAGCTGTTCCGAGAGGCAGTTGAACATATTCTTATAGAGGAGACAGATGAGGACAGGGCTGATACAGTAGAAGAAAAATGGGAAAGACTGAAGAACGCCATACAAACTAGTGCAATGCAAAATATTGGCAAGGAATCTAGAAGAAAAGGAAAAAAACCATGGGTCACTCAGGAAATGCTAGACAAAATGGACGAAAGAAGGAAATGGAAAAATGTGGACACAGATTATGCCAAGAAGGAGTACAGGCGACTGAATAATGAACTGAGAAGAGTAACCGACTCGGCTAGAGATGAGTGGTGGAAACAAGAATGTAAGGAGCTGGAAGAGCTAGCACAGAGAGGCCGACATGATTTGGTATATGAACACGTGAGAAGATTGTGTCAACAGAAGAAAGGTGCTGTAAAACAGAAAGGGGTACTCAGCGAAACAGGCGAGCTTCTGACTGAACAGGATGACATCAAGAAACGATGGGTAGAGTACATCGAACAGCTCTATGCTAAGGAAGACAAGCCGGATATAATCTTGCTGGAAGAAGAGCTGGCACTTGATGTTGATGAAATTGGCCCTGCATTCCTCAAAGCAGAGATAGAAATTGCGCTGAAAGAGCTGAAAACGGGCAAGGCTGAAGGAACTGACAACATCCCATCAGAACTGATCAAAATACTTGGAGAAGGAGGGAAAGAAAAACTAACAGAACTCTGTATGAAAATGTACGATGAAGGAAAGTGGCCATCTGATTTTCAGAAAAGTATTCTGATTCCTATAGAGAAGAAAGCCAATACCAACAAATGTGAAGAACACAGGACTATAAGCCTAATATCACATGCATCAAAAATTATGCTAAAAGTATTACATCGTAGGCTAGAAGCAAAAGCAGAAGAATATCTAGGAGAGGATCAGTTTGGCTTTCGTAGAGGGAAAGGTACCAGAGAAGCCATTGCAATGATGAGGGTCCTCAGTGAAAGAAATATCGAACACAATCAAGACATATACGTTTGTTTTGTTGATTTCGAGAAAGCTTTCGACCGTGTGATGTGGGAGAAGCTTATGGAGATACTCAAGAAAATTGGAGTAGACTGGAAGGACCGAAGGCTCATTGCTGAACTGTACATGAACCAAGAAGTTACAATCAGAGTCAATGGAGAGGAGTCAAGTCCAGGCACAATTGGACGAGGCGTGAGACAAGGATGCCCACTCTCACCTCTACTATTCAACATCTATGTAGAAGAAATGGTCAATAAGGCACTTGAAACAGTAGAAGACTGCATTACAGTGGGTGGCTGCTCTCTTCAAGCTGTGCGGTATGCAGATGACCAGGCAATGATAACGAGCACTGAAGAAGGACTACAAGAAATGGTAACACAACTCAATACCACCAGCGAACAATATGGAATGAAGATTAACATCAAGAAAACCAAGGTGATGAAGATTGGAAAACTGCCATCCAACCTGAGAATCAGTATTAATGGACAAATATTAGAACAGGTTACAGAGTTCAAGTATCTGGGAAGCGTGCTGTGCGAAAGTGGAAGATGCTCGAAAGAGATCAGAACTAGAATTGGAATGGCAAAGAATGCTTTCATGAAGAGGAAGGAACTTTTCACACGGAGCATAAATCTCAATCTGAAAAAGAGATTAGTGAAGTCCCTGGTATGGAGCATCCTTCTCTATGCATCTGAAGCATGGACCATCATGAAATCAGACATCAACAGATTGGAAGCCTTTGAGATGTGGTGCTGGAGACGCATTCTGAAAATCAAATGGACAGATAGAATCAACAACGAAAGAGTGTTGGAGACAGTCGGAGAAGAGCGGAAACTAATTGGAATCATCCAGAACAGAAAGAGGAAATGGGTGGCACACAGCATCAGACATAACAATTTGCTCAGACTGGTACTGGAAGGAAGAATACCAGGAAAGAGATCAAGAGGAAGGAAACGCATCATGATGTTGGATTCTGTTACGAATGGCCCATATGGAGACTTTAAAAGAAGAGCCATGAGAAGAGAGGTGTGATGGTGATAAGGACCTGCTCCTGAGCAGAATCACCAGAAGAAGAAGAAGAACTATCTCACATGAGTGTTAATACTATAGGATAACCCCAGAACATTGTTCGAACTAAAACCCGAAATAAGGTGTAAACATTTAACAAAAAATGTTGGAACAAACCTTGTGTTTCACACCGAGATCCGCTGAAACCAGAAGCACACTGGCATATATAACCATTCCCAGCACCAGCTTCAAAACAAACTGCGCCATTGAGACATGGGCTGGATGAACAGGACAAATCTGTGTGCGGATGAAAGGCAGGGGTGGGGCAAAGGATGATAATATAAGTTGGAATATGACATAGTAGTATGCAATCCATGAATCCATTGAAGGGGAGGGGGTACGGGCGAGGTTCTAAACTTCCGACAGGGTACCACATAAACCACAAGATACTAATCCACCATACTAGTAAAGCTACGATAAATATTTTCATATTTTGAAACATCAATATAAGTGAAAATGTTTGTGTATACACACCAAATACTTTTCATTGGTATATGATTATAATGACGGTTATATTATCAACATAATGTAAATCACTTTCAAACAAACAGGGTTATAGGATTGATATACCCCTTCATAAGTTAATTTCCATGATTACTTCTTTAGAAAGGCACAATAAGCATTTATAAACACACTGGAAACTATTGCTTTATTAAATATATCTGATTAATATCAATGCGTGTTATATCATTATAAACATAATTCCTACATGTATGTCACCCAAATAGATACCCTTTCAAAAATACCAAAACATGCTTTAAACATAACAAAATACCATAACAAAACATCATTTTAACTGAAAGTATTGTTACAAACCTTGTGTTTCGCAGGTAGCCCCACTGAAACCAGAAGCGCACTGACATACATATCCATTACCAGCACCGGCTTCAAAACAAGCAGCACCATTGAGACATGGGTTTGATGTACAGGACAATCCTGAGATCGGATCTGAATTAGCAAAAGGCATAATTGAAAGAACAGGTGTTGCAGAGACTCAGTTATGTGGTTACAACAATTACAATACATAGATTATGATTCATAACTAATACAAAATGATTACCTTTACACCTCCACACAAGAGCATACAAATTCTATAATATATTTACCTGAGTATTGTATCATAATGATTGCTATATACTCTAACCTATTATTATCACTATACACTTTCCAGTCTTTAAAATCTTATCAAAGACCCGAAGATTTTCATTGGTAGGTTAAAGTGTTGATATTTTTTTTAAACAATGAATGCTGTGAGAACTTGGTGGGCCATGTATCAGCTTAAGTAGGAATGGTAATATTATGCTAACTTACCAAGAGTCTCGCATTGTGGCCCTTCAAAACCATCTAGACACATGCAGGTGTATGAAGTTCCATCGACAGAGTCCGTACAAGTGCCACCATTTTGGCAGGGTTGTGCAAAGCATGGGGTCTCAATGACTAGTGTTGAAATAAAACAAATATATATGTTTGAATATGTACAATTCGATTGCTAGCTATGGTAATTTCAAAATAATTCCTTTCAACTGACAGAGTTCATACAGGTAAATCTATTTCGATAGGGCTGTCAAATCATGCAGTCTCAATAGCTAGCAATTAGGGAAGATATCACATCACATGGTTTCCATTGATCTATGAAATTGGAATGTTAGTGCAAGGATCTCGTTCACTCATTGTTCGGTTATCATAGCAAGAAAAATGTAGTGGGAGTAATTATATAAAATCCATTAATTCAAATTTAAAACATAAATCCTTACTAGTATTATTCAATCTAAAATTGAAATATAAGATCCGAAAGCAGTACCATAATTAAGATTGAAAAATATGCTCACCAATATTACAGGTAGTTCCACCAAGGCCCACTGGACACTGACAGGTGTAAGTCGTTCCATCGTCAGAGTCCGTACAAGTACCGCCATTTTGGCAGGGTAGAGCAAAGCATGCAGTCTCGACGGCTAGTTGTGAAAAAAAGTATAGTGTTTCGTTTTCAAATTTTGATTGTATGATCCTATTATTAATATTTCTTATATTGAACTTTCTATACTGGAAATCAATCTATTTTCTTGGTAAGAAAGTCTATCAACAGGGACCATTAAGACAAATTTGTGCAAACACGCAGTGTTAATGACTTGTTGGGTAAAGACATGATTTCAAAAAGAAAATGCTATATTGGAATGTGATTTGCTGTAAGGATTTTAAGCCATAGGTTCTAAATACTCATTTCACAACATGGCTGAGCAATACTTGTTGTTTAAACTGTTTCCTGATCGTAGGCATATATATTTCATTGGAAGGTTGTTTGTAATATGTCAGAAATTATTATTCCTTTTTTTTGGGAGGTACTGAAATACAATCGATTGCAATTTAGTATTGATATTGTACTAAAAATATTCTACAGTATATCAAGAAGATCAAAAAATATGCTCACCAATATTACAGGTAGTTCCACCAAGGCCCACTGGACACTGACAGGTGTAAGTCGTTCCATCGTCAGAGTCCGTACAAGTACCGCCATTTTGGCAGGGTAGAGCAAAGCATGCAGTCTCGATGGCTAGTTGAAAAAAGGGATAGTATTTTGTTTTCAAATTTTGATTGTATGATTCTATAAGTAATATTTGTTATATTCACATTTCTTTGATATTGGAGGCTCTGTAGTATGGGTTTCTAAATATGAAATTCTATTGACAGGGTCCATTTTGACAAGGTTGTGCAAAAAATGCAGTTAAAATGGCATTTTAGATTGAGACATGATATCAACATGATGGAATATTCAACAGCAAGAATCATACACATATCATAATGGAATATGATTTACTGCAAGGATTTTAAAATGAGAAGTTCTAAGTACACATATTATACCATTGTTGTTTATAGAATAAGAAGATATTTCCTCAGGGCTCAGACTGATTGAAAGGTTTCACAGTTTCTCTCAGATATGTTATGATATGCTAATAAATGAACATGAGTGAAATATGATAATTAAGTCGACTGGTACAGGTTAAAAGGGTTACATATGACCTTAAGACATCAATTGTGGGTGTTGTTTGTACTACGAATGTCCAAAAGTATTATTTAATTGTTTGGTCTTGCGAAGTACTGACATATAATTGATTGAAATTGGATTCATATTGTACTGAACATATTGCACAGTATACTGAGAAGATAAATGCAAAATCTGCTCACCAATGTTGCAGGTAGTCCCACCGAGTCCCACTGGACACTGACAGGTGAAGCCATTCCCAGAGAGATCCTCTACACAGGTGCCTCCATTAGTACAAGGACTGGATGAGCATGCTAACACTAGTGGGTGACCAAACACAGGCATAGATAGACGCAAACAGGCAGAAAACACATCAAAACAAGGGCACAAACAGGCAAGTACAGGGGGAAAGTGGTGTTGATTAAGGAATGTTTAAGTTGATAAATATAACATGGGAAAGTTGATACTGGCAAACATTAAGTACAGTCTAGAGCACAAACAGTTTTGTTATGCGCCTATTAGCTAACCTAAATATACAGCTACATGACACAAAAGCAATGTGTGAATTAACTTAGGGAGAGTGTTTGTTATAATTCAAAAGCTCATCAAGCACGAATCTAAAATTATGTTATGTTTATATACACAGTACACCAAGATACACTAAAATCATTTGAACAAAAAATCGTGCATAATTGTGAGGCCACATCAAATTGCAACAATTATGGCAAAAGGATCAATCGTTTTGAGGCTCATTTCACAAATGTCAACAAACATGCAACCATAAAATTACACTCGCAATTAGAGACGAGTGCCTATTGCACTTGCAGGGGACACATAATTAGCTATAGTGGTCGAAAGTAAAGATCAAAGATAAACTTCACATTACTGATAACAATTTTAGATGATAGTATATAACTTACCATAAAGAAGACATTTTTTCTGCATGTATGGTTCATGCTTATACATTTTTTAGCAGAAAGTGTGTTAGTTTTGGTGACGACTAAACTAAAAACGATTTTGATTTGCGGGAAGCATCTAGGAAGTTGACATACAATTTTCTTCTTTTTATTTTAATAGCATATGGCATCGAAAATTAGTAGTCCATGTCTATAGTTTAATGAAATGAATAATAAGTGAACTTTCGAGTGACCTCAGTCTGGAAAAGTGATTTCCATTTGAACTTTGTACAAAAGTTATGCCAGCCTACTCCTTTATGACGTCAACGTTGGCATCTATTTTTAATTTTCAATTCAATGTAAACAGTAATTCCTTTCTTGCTCTTTCAATTTTTGCCTTATTTTTTTGCGGATATTTCTTCTTCCGTGGCACCTTCTGTTGTTGGGAATTTATATTCTAGGGTTGGTATTTACTTCAATCACTCAATACAAACATTATCATTCTGTTGTGTTGTGTAGGCCATTCATAGACAAGGCATGGCTATTGGTCTTCGATCATTGACTGGCAATTCCCATGCATTGTCTATGTACACTATACAGCCTGGATATTGTGCATATAACATGTAAATTATCATACGATAGGCTAGCTCGTATGACCATTTACAATGTAGATGTCACTTCAATCACTTACCAAGTGTTTCACACCTCGTTCCTTGAAATCCCTCAGGACAGCTGCAGAAGTAGATCGGTTCGGTCGTCCCCGAATCAAAACAAGTGCCACCATTCAGGCAAGGATTGGACGAACATGCTAAAACTACGTCAAGAGGGGGAATAAAAAGCGAGCGCATGTCTATGGTGATTATACTGCAACTAAAAGCACACATTATCATGTTCATTTTTTTTTTTGAAAAGGTATAATTAGACAGTACTTTCAAGTAGAAACTACGTTTGAAAACTATAAATTGAAAATTTTGAAACATTTAGACAGTGCTTTAAAGTAGAAACTACTTTTGCAAACTTCTAATTGAAAATTATGAAGCATTTGGACAGTTCTTTAAAGTAGAAACTACTTTTGCAAACTTTGGTAATCATTGTTCAGTTGTGTAAGGCAGCTTAACATCTTTTATCGATTGCACAACATAATATCATTTAAAGTGGCCATATTATAGCATCTACATGAGTATTCTACCATGTACATTTTGATTGAACTATACTACATAGTGCAGATTATTATTGTGTCATGCTACTGTAATATCTACATTTATTCAGTGGCAGTTGCTTGATAATACAAGTCTGGCTTAAATAAAGAGGATTTATCTATATTATTAAAGTGTCACAACATGATAGTAATAAATATAATTTTCCAAATGGAATTCAATACAGTGGGCTCGTAGTCCTAAAGTGGACTTCGGGACAGTTATAAGGGGGAAGGGAAGATACATCGAACAATTGGTTATGTTGATTACGATTGTATGTTCATGTACCTTGCCGCACTTCATCACAGTTTGTTCCCGTAAAACCAGCAGAGCATAAGCAGAAATAACTTGTAGGGTCTGAAGCCGAGTCTAAACAGGTCGAGTTATTCAAGCAGGGGTTTGTGCTACACGCAGAATCAGTTGAAAGCCCTGAAAGCAATATTAAGAGAATGCAGGACGGCATGTTTAGGAAAGGATGGGCGCCAATTTTCACCAAAAAGAAAGCCGCAAGCAAATGGAACATGAATGCGATTGTTTTGAAGAACGGGTTGTTCCCCATGCCCTCAGAAAAAGAGCCATATATTTTCATTTTTGTAGAGAAGGAAATGAATAAAGCTAAATACATACATTTATAATAAAAACAAAATAAGCTTGTACTGTCGTACATGCACAAAAATAACAAAGCATAATAAAATAGAGGAGAGCGTGCATGCAAAGGAGAAAGAAAATCGAATTAAATAAATATAAATAAGATCCCATGAGAAATTAGCTTTTGATTGATATGAATGTTCTCAAAATGGAATGATACATGATGATGTAAAATTTAGTTTTCAGAATTAATGGGGTCTTGAAGGTTCAGATCAGATGACAGTAAGCTGCATTTTCAGTATTGATGCAAGAGGTAATGACTAGGGATAGCTATAGATGAAATTTACTATTTTGCAAACCCCAGTGGCCCAAATTCTCATCAGTCGCTTATCTTTCGACTAGAAAAAGCAATGGAACGTCACACTTAATGAAAGGTAGAGAGTGAAACATGACATTTAATTCTTTTTCGACACCTGTGGAATTGGTCTAGCCCGTCGGCTGATGCCAAATGTTACTTCATATCCTGCTGCTTAGCGACATCCATACAAAATATTTGGACACCAAAGCGAAAAGTTTGTTTAAATGGTTCAATCCGCAACATTTCCACAATTTATGTCAGTTTACTCCTGGAATATAAGCATTTACCACTGATGAGCATTCAGGCCATAGAGTTTTGACACAGCGCACTAGGATCACATAGGCTATATATTAATTACCTGCGATCTCACAGGTAGTGCCTGTATATCCATTAGAACAGAGACACGTGTAACCGGTGCCATCCTGTGCCTCGAAACAGGCAGCCCCGTTTCTACAGGGCTGAGATGAACAGGCAGATGATGAGACTATACGATATGAAAGGCAAGCAAAGGGAGAAGGGAACACAAAGCGTGATATGGGAAGCTTGACATAATAAAAGCACGATATGATATACTTTTAGCAAGGCTCGAAATTAACACTTTTCCTTATCGTGGCTAAACCGGCATCCCTAGCATAAGCTAAATTGTTCAGACTTTTTGTTTCATCTGTCATACATTTGTTGGAATAAAGCAAATAAATATTCAATAATTTGCATTTAATATATAAAATGAATGGATAATGTGTTTTGGTTGCCCATGTGGCAGGTGATAGTTTGTATTAATGAATGTTGGGGGAACAAAGGATAAATTTTAATGGTGTTTGGCAGGCGGATCGGTGCTAATTTCAAGCCCCAGGTGGAATTGCATGATAAAGCCTGATATGGCAAAGCTTGACATGGAAACACATGACTTTGTGACATGATAAAGCATGACGTTTTGACAAAAACATAATCAGAAGCAAACAAATAAATGAGCATAAAAACATATCATAAATTGCACAAGACAGCACGCTGACAGAATTTTAGATGATGAAATTATTTTCTAGAAATTAATTTGCGTAGAAAAATATACAGTATGGCTGAAGTATGAAGTTGTAATTAATATTAATAAGCAGTTATTATTAACATGAATGTGTTAGTTCTTCATGAACCACCGATTCTGCATGTTAGAAATACATTGAGATGTGATCGATGCAGTTCAAAACAGAAAGCATGATCATAAAAACGTGCCAAGGTGACGGAAATGCAAATAATATTCTAAAAAAGAAGTTATATTTCTCAAGAATGATGCTAAAGATAGTCAGTGCTTGCATTATGTTGGACACATGTATAATTATGTTAATATTGGCCAGGTACAAGAGAATCTAGCTGCGATTGGTGAGTACAAGTGGCATTTGCATTTCATTTTAAGTGGCGATCTAGTTATAATATTATAGCAATAGCTGACACAGGCCAGGAAACAAAAGCATGTTTCACTATAAGGTGAAACAGAAAACTATGACTTCACGTATTGTGACTATTGTGACAAGTACCGTTGATTGATAATTGGAATCATTTTATGCAGCACATGAAGGGTACATTTGGTGAGGATGCAGATATAAAGCATACTGACACAATCAACACGAAATGATATCATTAGAATGAAAAGAGGGTGCAATTTCACATCGTCAAATGACAAGTTACAACAGGGAGTATGTCATGATGAAGTTTGGCTGGGTTCTCGACTTGCCACATGCCCTGCGCTTTGGAAGAAAAGAAGGGTCATATATTTGAATGTTAATGATCAATGAAGGGAATGAAAACGTTTAATATTTGAACATACTTACGAGTGTACCCTTGACTGGTTTATCGTTTGGTCACATGATATTGCTTGTAAGATATTACAAACATTTCAATCGCCGGTGATCACCAACTGTCAGTGCTAGGAGATATCCTTGATGGTAGAAAAGTGTTAGTGGTTAAGTTTGTATCAAAGGGAAGGTGGAATATCTGCTGCAAACCTGATTGTTATTAAGAGACATAATTAGGTTAATAATGGGTGGGTTGTATACTCCAATTGGCATCGACCTGTATATTACTGCAGCCGAACAAACAGAGAGGGCATACCTATATAAGACATGCAACTTGATGCTCATTGCTCTTTGATGTGCTGTAAGCCTGTGGGTTATTGCAGTGGTTCTTACATGATGATGATATAAAAACAGAGGAAATCAGGTAGAAACTTGGGTATTATTGAAGAAATAAGACGGCGGTTTTGGTCGAAATGGTATCGAGTATGCACCGCTGTCATAGTTGATAACCGAAATACTAAGGAGCGACAGGACAGTGGATATACCCAGCCGCGACAGTGTATTCCAGATAAAGGTGATCCTTGCTGACACGATATGCTGTAAGAATTTGAGCTAGTGTAGTGGTTATAAGACGATAGAAAACGGAGGGAATATTGGTAGTATCCTGGTTATTACTGAAAGATAACATGGAATTAAAAGTGGTGGTTGTGTACGAAATGGTATCGAGTATGTACATACCACTGTCGGAGTTGATCCCGAAATAGTGAGATAATAAAGCGACAGTACTAGTGCATACCCAGCCGCGCAGGTGCAAGTTCGTGATGATCCTTGCAAGCTGACGAGATGTGCTGTAGGAATATTATGTGGGTTAGTGCAGGGGTTATGAGGTGATGGATAGGAGGAAATATTGGTAGAAACTGCATGGTTATTCCTTAAGTATAACAATGGAGTAGTAGTGTTAGGAATTGTTATCGAGTACGTACCGCTGTTGCAGTTGTTCCCGGAATAGCCAGTGGGACAGGTACAACCGTAGGCCGTACTGCTGCCCTGTGTCCCAAGGTTATGACAAGTACCCCCGTTGTTACATGGGTTAGATGAACATGCAGGCACTACATTAAATATTAAAAACAATAGACACATACAAATACATGGCATGCATGGACAAAACATAGACTGAAACGTAGACCATTATAATAGTGATTAGTTAGTAAAAGCGGGACGAGTTATCTTGATACTTGTGTATATATTATGTTCTAGCTATATATATTGGATTATTATTATGGTTATTGCATGATGCATGCACAAGAATAAACAATTACAAAGCCACGATGTTACTTCACACTACATTTGGTAGGTTTATATTACAAAACAAGGCCGCTGTCAAAGGGGCAGCTTAAAGGGAAAGTTGAGTTTTGGTAGAGAGGGCGCTAGACTACTTAATTGGTTTGTGAGGTAATGAAAAACTGAGTGTAAAATTTGAAAGAGCATAATATTTAAACAATAAAATCATCTTTGTTTGATCAAAATCGCTTCAGAAACGGCTGAAATATCCATAAATATAACAATTTGTAATAAACCCGGGCCCCGGGTTTATTAGAGAATTTTGAACCAGCCGTTAAAAATTCAAAAAAATGCTTCCTCTTTTCAAAAAGTTACAAAATAGGTATTTAAATAGTTGTTGGTTATTTCTCTATCTAATCACTATTTCAACAAAGCATCACATGCACAATATTTTATTCAAAATGGTTAAAACCGATGAGTGTTTAGAGAGCGCCCTCTTACGTTTTAACGGCTCTTTTTTAATGATAACATGATCTTTACTACGTCATTTGTAATTTTGTGTTCCTTTCTAGTTATAACTATTAGTTTGTAATGTAATGATGCAGGTTTTGGTTACTAAAATTCAGTTTCACTAAAACTGTACTCTCCTTACCAGAACTCAACTATCCCTTTAAAGTATTTGATTAATAACAATATATATTGAACATTAATTGATATCGTAAAGAGTACCTAAGATGTTTGTGTCACGTTTTTTAACAATATGTTTTTACTAGTAGTGGATCACAAGTGTGTTGTGTTTAGCAAACACTTACAGAGCGCCTTAGTATATGATACATATCAGAAGATTTAGAGTTGTGCGCTATTATTACGATAGTAATACACGTATCGTGCATTATAAGATTACTTATTAACTTGACGAAAAAATACAAAGGAAGAAGATAGAAAAGTTTCCCGACAAGTTTCAGGTACAGTATTCGAGCTGATGTAAATAAGATACTGCATGGTGATTGACATCATTACTATTGTACAATATTATCGATAACTAAATTAAGAATATACTGCTGAAAATCTACTAAAAAATCGATGTGATAAAATGAAAGTCGTATAGAGCAAATGACTGAGTTTCCAGTGTAAAGCACTTCAAGACATCATGGTATGTTTCAAGGGATGGTTGAGTTTTGGTATAGAGGGCGCTGCACAAAATAATTTGTTTGTGAGGTACTGAAAAACTGAGTCTCAAATTTGAAAGAGCATACAATTTTAATAACTGAATAAACTTTATTTGATCAAAATCGGTTCAGAAACAGCTGAAATATCAATAAATAAATCCGATCGGAATAAACTTTGGATCCCAGGTATATTCGAAGATTTTTACAAAATATATGAAAAGCTTACACTTTTTTCAAAAAATTTCAAAAGTGATTTTTAAATAGTTGGTGATGATCTCTCTATTTAATCATTATTTTAACAAAACATCACATCCACAATCTTTAAAGTGATCCGTGTAAAGTGTCAGATATTGCACAAACTGACATTTGAGACTTCAATCCTACATCAATATCATTGTAAAATAGAATTGAAAGATTTGTGAAAGTTTGAAAGAAAACGAACACTGTTTACCTAGTGAAAAGACGAATATTGAGTTCATATTTTATCACCAAATACTGATGGTCTGTTGTAGATTTGTTGCAGTGATAATCATCCGTTTGATCTTGACGATATCCGCACCCGTGTATACGGCTACAGACGGGTACGGAATTCATGGAATTTGCGCACACTAGGCTCAAAGTTCAGTGGGTCGGGAAAATTTCTCACGCGCGCTGGCAGGACGTATTCAGCGACGTCAATTGTACTTTTTATCAATACCGTTAGCTAACGCTTTTGAAATAATGATTTTCAATGATAATTATCTTCATACTAAAGGAACATTTGAAAAAACCGAACCCTATTTTATTCTTCTCTTACTATAAGCTAAACAACACGGCAGAAGAGAAACGAGGAAGCTCCAAGTATTTTTCGTGGAGTTAGACACTTTACCCGTGTCACTTTAAATGAAAAAAAAATTTAAACCAATGAGTTTTTAGAGAGCGCCCTTTTGAGTTTAAACGGCTCTTTTTGAATGATAACATGCTTTTTACTTAGTCGTTTGTAATTTGGTATACATTTCGAGCATGGTGGCGTTATAAATATTAGTTCGTAATGTAATGGTGCAGGTTTTGATTACTCAAATTCAGTTTGACCAAAACTGTACTCTCTATACCAAAACTAAAAAAAAAAAAAAACATATTACAATTACTGGTAAAATATGTGATGGAATATTAATACAAAATAAAGATGTGCTATAAAGAATCAGATATGTACTGTGTATATGAGTGCTAGATGAATACTAAAATGGACATACAAGTGACGTAAAGTTTTTAAAAAAAGATTGGGTTAAGAATAAACAGATATGTCACTCAAAATATGTGAAAGTTGAGTGAAATGACAAAAGAAAAGTGGAAATTGTTTTGACAAGTTGAGTCAATATTATAGCAACAATTGTGAAAGAGGGTGAAAAGAACGAACGTACCGATGGACACTCTAGTTTGGCAGTAGTTGCCCTCAAAGTCCACGGAACACAGACAGAGGAAAGCGTTATTGTCACCGGACTGGAAACATGTTCCGCCATTTTGACAAGAAGTAGATGTACACAGCACATCTACGGAATAAGAACAGTGGTTTGCCATAGAGGAGTCATGATGAGAAAAGCTAAAGAGTGATACGAATGATGTGCTGAATGGTGCATATCTGTCTAAATAAAAGTACTCAAAAACTATACAAGCATGTAATGAACGGAAAATGTTATCTCGATGATGTGCTAATTTGTGTATGTCAAAAGAAAAATACTTAGAAAGTATACAAGAATGTATACTTAGCGTTAAATGATATCTCGAGAAATTGAAAAAAGACAATGAAACAAACGAGAGAAATAAAATGATATGAAATTAGAATATTATTATGACATAAAGATCATATCCAAAGTTTATACCATATTTTGGGGCAGATTTTCTTTCTTCTTTTTAATTTGTTTGATCATATTGGATTAATAAACTGGCTTCACTTTTGTATAAAGCAAAATAATAATTAATGCGTGTTTAAATGCAAACGAAATTTAAAAACTTTGATCCAGACGTAATGTATTTTTTATTTGTATTTTGGCTTGTTTTATCGCGAAAACTCTACTGATCATTGGAGTTTTATATTGCTTTTTTCTGAGAGCAATGTTAAAATTGTTATGTATAACATTGTGACGTTGACAACAAGAAAACGAAATGAGGACGTAATTAAAATTAAAAGAGTAAGACATCAAAAAATGTGCTTGACAGCAAAGGAGTAGATTGATAAAGACATGATAACTTATATCAACATGTGAAGGTGTGGCGAACTCAGAAGGAAATCGTTGAAACACACTGCATTGTTAGTTAAATGGAAGCTACGTTAATATCTTATTTAGATGTTATTAGAAACATATTTATTGCTGTTAGTGTCACTCATACCGGGGGTAATTTCCGTGCAACGTTGCCCATTGTAGCCCGCCATACAGGCACACGTATACGCCGACAGGTCCCCGGTGGAGAAACACGTCCCTCCGTTGGCACATGGGTTAGAATCGCATGCAGACGGAGATGGAACTGTGAGTGTTAAGAGAATGGTTATCAAGAAGACATTGATCGTTAGTGTAAATAAAAGAAAGATGGAAGATAGCATTAAAACAAAATATGTTAATTGGAGTTCGGATTTCTTAGTCACTCCAATAGGACAAGGATTAAAGGGGACCACCAGGCAAAGGACAACACATTATTATATGTTTTGGTACCGTTTTGTGATATCAAATAGATACCCAGCATTTTGCAAAGGGTTGTGTAATTCATAAACGAAGCAATTAATTGCCACCACTTACGGAACCACTGCTATTTCCTGGTTCCATACGGGCCAAGCATTTGCGAGTGCGCCAATGCTTTCACGCGTACGTCAATAGATTCCCGGATGATTCATTCGCTCTGCACAGTGCGCTTTGGCTCTGCACGCATATAGTCTACGCAATTCAGACCGCATGAACGCATGTTTGAGAATGGTGATGCGTTTTCCAATTATATATTTTTTTCTGAAAACATATTTTTGTGAACTTGTTGAAGGAATGGAATACTAAAGATGGTACCTTTCTATAATAAGAATATTATTTTTGGGTGGTGGTACCCTTTAAGGTCACATGCAGACGTGATCAATATAATATTGCAAAGGGTGGGGAAAACATTTACCAAGTAACAATGATTGTTAGAGTTGATTAATCACTATGTGTTTCGTACAAGGATTATAATCACATGAAGACGTGGTCGGTATTTTAAAGGGTGGGAAGAAGGTTAACAGGAAACATTGCTAATTATAGATTATATTAACCCAATAGGTTATATACATACTGGATATTATTTGCTACTATATTTGTACAAGGATTACAATCACATGCAGACCCCATGCAGACGAAGACATTACTTGAAGAAGATTGGATTAGGGGAAACGGTTCACAAAAAGACATAAGCAATTAATTTTATCTCAATGCGGTTAACACAATGGGTGACACAGATAATAGGGATTCTTAGTTGCTCCATTCGTACAAGGATTATGGTCGCATGCAGTCGAAGACAGTAATGTAAAGAATTGGGGAACATTTAGCTAGAAATGTTATTATGTTAATTATATGTGTGACATATTGGGTACTCTAATCGTACAAATGTCATGGGCACATGCAGCCATAGAGAGTATTGTCAGTAGGTTGTGAAGAACGATTCGTGATAAATCAAACATCAATATGATGTTATCCACTCAACATGCTAATTGGACGGATGTGATGAAGGATACTAGGCTATACATATTTTGATTAGATAAATATCTGCATACACAATAAGCAAACTATCATGCAACAGTAAAGAAGAAAAAAAGAAATGTAGTGACACGAACATAAAACAATGCAACGAAATTAAAACAGCAACAAAGGATTAATACGATTAGGATATTTCACATGCCTGAAACATTCACAATAAATATCGTACAAATATATATTAATATAGCTACACAGATGACAATTGGATTATATTATAGGTTAAACTTGATAGTGATGTCTTAAACATTAATTAAATAAACCTAAAAAGCATTCATATAAGTCTAGCGTGAATACATGACATAAGCAAATGTGTTTCCACACAGAGAGTGACATTAAAGCATATGAGAGATGGAAATGCCAGTCATTTTACAAATGCAAGCACCAGTGCCAAACCGAAAAGGTGATTTCTTTACCAACGTAAGGTGTCCACAGAAATGAAAGTTAACCCCTCTTGATAGCTCCAGGCAACCACACCAATTTCTTAGGGGAAATTTTCTAAATAGTACAATGTATCAAATAATTGGTATTAGATATACCATATATGATTGTAGAAACAATATAAGCAAATATTGTCAGTATTCCTTTTTGTGGTTTCCCAACGCTCTCAGAGAGCTTTAAAGCTTATATGGAACCTACCCGTGACGTCACAGGTGGGACCAGACAGCCCAAGCGGACAGGTGCACGTATATCCGAGTAGCCACCTGTTGCATGGCGCACCGTTACGACATGGATTAGGGTTGCACAGTGCATCTAAATCATGACAGTCGAATTAGGTTAGATCATGATAGTATGTTAGACAAGCACAATGAAAGTGAGAAGTGATTACGTTCTATGGTGACAAAAATGAAGGTAAAGCGGTGATAAATAAGAAAATGAATATGTCTATGACAGAGTGAGTGGAAACATAATATAAAGAGAGAGTGTACGTGTACGTGTTGGTTAATACTTATATGTTTAAATTTAGTAGATGAATATAAATACATTTCCTACTAATTTCGTTGCGCGCAGTAAATAGTCAAATCATCTTTACAGACAGACGGCTGTTGGGATGTTTGCTAGATAAATATTGTAATAATCCATAAATGTCAATACCGGAATATCGCAAATATTGCTGCTGTGAAAAACGACCAAACTGAAAGTGTTATTTCAAGGTTGTAAAACATTTCGGTTGTTAGACAAACTTGAATCCATAAACAATCATTGTAAGATTGATTTGCATGCTGCTAGAATGTGACATAATGTTAGCGACCCATTTCAATTTTCAAATGTATGCATTAACATTAACATTTCAAATGTACGAATCCAAGCCTATTATTCGGTGACTTCATACCATAATTGTTCATTTCACAGCTGTCCCCCGTGAAATCGACGGTACAAATGCATCGGTAGTTCGAGCCATCTGCCGATGTGAAACACGTGCCTTCATTCAGACAGGGACTCGATAGACATGGGTTAGAAGAGTCTACAAGATGGAAGAGGGTTTGTGGAATGTTTAGAAAGATGTATAGATTAAAAACATAATTTTACGTTTAATTCTTATGCTGTAAAAATGTTGAATCCATTTAATAACCAATGTTGATATTCAAATGAATGCATATATATCTATTTTCACCTTTTGATTTTTAAATGTCAAAATCTTACGTTTTAATAACCCATTTTAACGTTCAAATATATGCATATATATATTTTAACTTTCAATTTCAATGGACGATTCTAAGCCTATTATTCGGTGACTTCATACCATAACTGGTTATTTCACAGTTGTCCCCCTTGAAATCGATGGTACAAATGCATCGGTAGTTCGAGCCATCCGCCGATGTGAAACACGTGCCTTCATTCAGACAGGGGCTCAATAGACATGGGTTGGAAGAGTCTACAAGTTGGGGGGGGGGGGGGGGGGGAGGGTTGTGGGAAGATATGATGAAAATAGGATGTATACTATGAGCAAGTTGCATGAAGAACATGAATGAAATACTGATATGATAAAGCACTAGAAAAAACACGAACAAACAATGTTCTGGCTACCTTTGGCTAACTAGGTGGAAATAAATTTATGATTAGTTACGACAGAACATTTTTACAAATGAAACAGTATGGTATAGATATTGATACACACAGTTGGAATAAGAAGATATATTCGACATGATAATATTGACTAAACAAAGCATGGCAGACAAACAATGATGTAGAAATAAAAAAAATTAATGCGTAAGAGCAATATTAGTTCGTTATGACTATGATTAGAATGAAAGTGCATCACAGGAAATGTTACACTTAACATTAAACACTGAAAATATACAAGTCCAAATGGAAAAATACGAAGTAAAAGTGTAGGCCTATAACCGTACCCGCCGAGGTCTCGCAGTTTGATCCCATGAAGTTAACGGTACACAGGCATATATAGCCCGTCAAGTCACCCCGAGTCATACAGGTCCCAGAGTTTAGACATGGATTGGAACTACATGGAGTTGTGGACGTCCCTGGAAGGTGATGATATAGATTTCAGAAATGGATGAAAAAAATCCTATACTAAGCATGCATAAGAAAGTTATTAGTCCATGAATGTGACCTCTCTTTGGGAAAATGTTGGTATATGAATATATCACAAAGGGCGAACATAGCTATCATGAAGGTTGACTAGAAATGGCTGCAATGAAATTAAAATAGATGTTGTGTCACCTGATGAAACTATACAATGATGATGTTGTAACAATACACTACCAATTGCTTCAAGTACCTGTACCACTGGCATACCATAGGTAACACTCACATGTATTAATAACTAGTGGAAATTGTAGGCATGACGAAAACTACAATGATAATTTTGTAAAAAATACACAACCCATGCCCTTAGTTATAAAGTTCAAAAACCATTAGTATATAATAGTTAAGATTAAAATGTATGACTGACTAGTAAATAATAAGCATGAAGACACTTCAATGATAATGTTGTATTAAATTCACTAACCATGTTATTAGTAACTAGTTGAAGAACCATGACTATATATTATAGATAATATACAATATTTTAAATAAATATAGTGGAAATAATCAATAAGAATGATAGGAATTAGGAAGGAATAGGAGGAGTTAATTATACCTGTTGGAGTCTGACAGGTACTGCCTGTGAAACCCGAGCTACACTGGCAGATGAAGCCGTTAGTTGATGACCCGCTCTCAAAACAAATCGCTCCATTACTGCAAGGATTGGACGCGCATGCCATGTCTGCGTCGATCGGTGGAGTAGCAATGGGTGAAATGAGACATATTCATGTGATTGCAATGAAATGGAACTGATGTGGAGGGGATAGATGAATTTGGTGATAAATGCAGTTGAGAATTTAATACAATAGCGATGATACCAAATAGGGCTGGGGCAATGGATAAGCGGTATATTGGCAGAGGTAGTCGTTAATTTACTTTCCCCCAGATCGACCAGTCTCTACATAATGGAAGGGATCGAAGCGCATTTATGGTAGCTAAACATGGGGTTGCAATGGATTTATGCATATATATATTGTAGGTGCGGTGAAGAGGGGATAGGGGCGGTGTAGTATCTCGTCAACAAAAAGTGAAAATGCAACTGAATCCGTACTTTACCACAATGTCCCTATTGAATGAGGGTATTTAACGTATTACGAAGGGCTATGTTGGGATGATATTTAATTAGCTATTGTATCAAAGTGCTATGTCTTGGCGAAACGTATACAACATATGGTTAACTGATATGGTTAACTCAATAATTGCATGGGCGTATGACTAAATTAGCTGCATGTATTTTAATATATCAGATGAAACATGTTATAAACATTATCTAATCACCCCATGTGCGCTAAGAATGTAAATAGTTATGTAAATCATGAAAATGAATCGTAGCAATGGACGTTATGCTTGCGTATAAGGGAGAACGATGAAAATACCTGACGTTTCACAGGTTGTTCCACCATAGCCAGCCGCGCATTGGCAGACATATCCATCTCCAGAACCGGACTCAAAACATACTCCTCCATTTAAGCATGGGTTTTGCGTGCAGGGTGTGGTAACTTGGTCTATAAAACCGACATGTGCAGGGGAGAAAATAAAAAATGGAGCATGTTGTTTCTACAATGTAATGAGGCTACTGACAAATTATGAAGTTGAAATAAATGTATCTAAGAATTGCAATGGTTTTCTAAAGCACCCATGATGTTTGATGTGCTAGACGAGTCTGATTACGAAAATAAAAATCAAACAAATCCAATATTGTATTTACCTCTAAAGCCATGTTTTGTATGAATAGTTAAGAAGCATGAATTTACTTGAGAGGTTAGACAGTTAATATTGTTCAATGAATGATAAGTTGACAACGGTAACATTTCTTACCAATTTCCAAATAAGACATATCACCAATAGTGCTACCATGCAACCATTGAAGTAGATAAAAATTGTATCAAATTCAAACATAGAGGAAACTGACTAGAAATATTTGAGTGATTAAAAGATCATTTGGAATTTCGAGATGTGTCATGATGAGCAAATATCCAATGAAAGTGAAAACAAAACTTTAATAAATACCATTGACGGAGGTCATGATTAGTTTATGAAGCAATTTGAGGCAAAATTACTTGAAATTACCTTGGAATTTAACAAGATGAGCAAATCAAGCAATGGAAGTGAAATTATTTGAAATAATTTACCATACTCTTATCATAACTACTTTTGACGGGAGTCATAAAGCAATCTGAAGCAAAATAACTAGAAAGAAATTGACTTTCTTGACATAGGAATGATGGTAGATAAAGCAAATTTAACCGAGAATACTAGAAAGAATGTACTCTGTAATGAACCATTAAGATGAGGAGATAATGCAATGAAAGCGAAATTAATAAACATAAGTTACCTTGTGTTTGACAGTTATCTCCGCTAAACCCTGTCCCACATTGGCAGACGTATCCGCTCCCGGTCCCGGATTCAAAACATACACCTCCATTTGCACAGGGGTTAGGATCGCACCATGAAACTTGGGCTATATAGGCATGAAGGGTAGCAGGGGAGGCGATTGAATGAAAATGAAACGCATTCTACTTAGTAGGCACTAATGTATCTCATCATTGCAATTGTTTTCTAAATGGTTTCCAATGGTTTGATGTGCTAGACGAGGTTGATTAAGACAACAAATATATATATCCCTCTAAAGCCATGCTTTTATAAATTTATCAGAAGTATGAAACAGAAGCAAAATTACCAGAAAGAAATAGCATTATTTTTGACAACTTTTAACGGGAGTCAAGAAGCAATCTGAAGCCCAAGTGCCTTGCAATTAACCATTAAGATGAGCAGATGATGCAATGAAAGCGAAATTGCTAAACGTAAATTACCTTGTGTTTGACAGTTATCTCCGCTAAACCCTGTCCCACATTGGCAGACGTATCCGATCCCGGACCCGGATTCAAAACATACACCTCCATTTGCACAGGGGTTAGGATCGCACCATGAAACTTGGGCTATATAGGCATGAAGGGTAGCAGGGGAGGCGAATGAATGAACATGAAACGCATTCTACTTAGTAGGTACTATAATGTATCTCATAATTGTAATTGTTTTCTAAATAGTTTGCAATGGTTTGATGTGCTAGACGAGGTTGATTACGAAAACAAATAATTATATATTCCTCTAAAGCCATGCTTTTATGAATTTATCAGAAGTATGAAAGTATGAAACAGAAGTAAAATTACAAGAAATAAAATTATTCTTGACAACTTTTTACGGGATTCATGAAGCAATCTGAAGCCCAATTAATAAAAAGAAGGTGCCTTGTTATTAAAGCAAAATTACTAAACGTAAATCACCTTGGGTTTGACAGTTATCTCCGCTAAAGCCTGTCCCACATTGGCAGACGTATCCGATCCCGGTCCCGGATTCAAAACACACACCTCCATTTGCACAGGGGTTAGGATCGCACCATGAAACTTGGGCTATACAGGCATGAAGGGTAGCAGGGGAGGCGAATTAATGAAAATGAAACGCATTCTACTTAGTAGGTACTAATGTATCTCATAATTGTAATTTGTTTGATGTGCTAGACAAGGTAGATTAAGAAGGAAAAAATACATATATCCCTCTAAAGCCATGCTATTATAAATTTATCACAAGTATGAAAGTATGAAACAGAAGCAAAAATACAAGAAAGAAATAAAATTATTCTTGACAACTTTTGACGGGCATCATGAAGCAATCTGAAGCCCAATTACTAAAAAGAAGGTGCCTTGTAATTAACCATTAAGATGAGCAGATGATGCAATGAAAGTGAAATTAATCAACATAAATTACCTTGGGTTTGACAGTTATCTCCGCTAAAGCCTGTCCCACATTGGCAGACGTATCCGATCCCGGTCCCGGATTCAAAACATGCACCTCCATTTGCACAGGGGTTAGGATCGCACCATGAAACTTGGGCTATATAGGCATGATGGGTAGCAGGGGAGGCGAATGAATGAAAATGAAACGCGATCTACTTAATTATTACTGCATGATTGTGTGAGATGAAAATTCTTAATTGTACGGTTTAAATGAAAACGAAAATGGATTGCAAACATACTTCATATTTATTTTTGGATGAAAAGCTAAGTACACTAGATGAAACACGAGTTAAACATTTCAACTTGCTTTTGAGCTTTACAACTATTGCGATGACGTTCACTGTAACTACTCTATTGGAGGACATAATCTACCCTGGTAACAAGTTTTTTATATAGTCGAAGATTTAATGTACAAAGCTGTTCTATTCAAAGCAATGTCACCATAAAGGTTCATAGACTAAAGAATAGATCAATTTAGGCATGTGAATGGAGAGCAAATGAAAAAATATGATCTAATAAATATGAAAGGAGGGAAACAAAACCAGAATGTCAATGACGTAGCGCTCATCTGCCATCTCGCAACATCAAATATCGCAAATTTCATGTGGTACACTTTTCAACTGGTCAAAAAATAAAAATTTGATACCCTGGAAGGGACATAAAAATAAAATTTAAACAAATTAGAGTGAACAAAATATAAATTTGACGCCCCGGAAGGGACATGGGAAAAAAAAAAAAATAATAATAATAATTTTGAAAAATAAAAAAATAAATAAATAAAATAAAATAAATAAAATAAATAAATAAATTTAAAAAAAAAAAATAACAAAAATAAATAAATAAATAAATAAATAAATAAAACAATTACAAAATAAAAAAATTAAAAATTACCATAATTAATGAATGGAGAAAAATTTCAAAATTCTGTGTAGAAGTTTAGTGTACCAAAGTTAGCTCTACCAGATAAAGCAAACCAAATCAAAATCGGTCGAGAAATGAAGGAGAAGAAGCATTTTTTGTGATTTCGAATAAATTTGCATAAATTACCATAGATAATGAATTTCACGATTCTGTGTAGAAGTTTTAAATCCCCCTCCTAGCCCTATCTTATGAAACAATCAGAATCAAAATCGGTTGAAAAATAACGAAGAAGAAGCATTTTGAAAACTGTGGACGGACGGACGACGGACGCCACGCCATGGCATAAGCTCATCGTGCCCTTCGGGCCGGATGAGCTAAAAAAAAAATGAGAGGAGACTTTAAAATACCTTGTGTTTGACAGTTATCTCCGCTAAAACCTGCCGCGCATTGACAGACGTATCCACTCCCCGTCGCGGCTTCAAAACATACGCCCTCGTTCAGGCATGGGTTCGTCGAGCACGCCGAAACTAAATCTACGCGATGGGAGAAATTTGTTGAATTAATGTAAACTAATCGCATGAAATTTAATCGCATGAAATTTAATCAATATGGAACATGAATTGAGTGGAGGGCAAGAATGCTTTTGAAACACATTTGAAGGTTTCTATCACGAAATTTGATGATAAAATGTCATGTATGCTATTACAATAGACCACAAATACGTTCAACTGAAAAGACATTAAGTGATGAAATGTATCTACATGTTTGCTTCGTTTCTAACAGCTTTTAAGGCAATGGTGTGCAAATAATACAGTGAAAAGAAAATGGATTGCATTATATATGTATTATTGCATACATAATTCATATTTAGTGTTTGGATTAAAAGCTAAGGACACTAGATGAAACACGAGTTAAACATTTCAACTTGCTTTTGAGTTTTAAAACTATTGCGATGACGTTCACTGTAACTACTCTATTGGAGGACATATTTCACCCTGGTAACAAGTTGTATGTAGTCGAAGATATTAAAGGGGTAGTTTAGTTTTGGTAGAGAGGGCGCTGCAGATCACAATTTTTTTGTGAGGTAATGAAAAACTGAGTGTCGAATTTGAGAGAACATGCAATTTTAATGGCAGAATAAACTTTATTTGGTCAAAATCGACCCAGAAACGGCTGAAATATCAATAAATATATCTGATCTTATAATTATTTGGGGCCCAAATAATTAGATTATTTTTAGAAAAAAATAAAAAAATGCTTGCACTTTTTCAAAAATTTTCAAAAGCGTTTTTTAAATAGTTGTTGATGATCTCGCTATTTAATCATTATATCAATAAAACATCACATGCATAATTTTGTATGAAAAATGGTTGAAACCAATGCCTTTTTAAAAAGCGCCCTCTTGTGTTTCAATTGCTCTTTTTGAATGATAACAGGCTTTAAACTTAGTCGTTTGTAATTTTGTATACCTTTCGAGCATGGTGGAGTTATAACTATTAGTTTATAATGTTACTGTGCAGGTTTTGGCTATTTAAGTTCAGCCTTACCAAAACTAAACTACCCCTTTAAGTGATGGATATATGATGATGAGTCATATAACTCCTATTTTGGATTTAATGTACAAAGCTGTTCTATTCAAAGCAATGTCACCATAAAGGTTCATAGACTAAAGAATTGACCAATGTAGGCATGTGAATGAAGAGCAAATTTAAAAATATGATTTAATTAAAGATGAAAGGAGAAAAAACAATGAGAGGAGACTTTAAAATACCTTGTGTTTGACAGTTATCTCCGCTAAAACCTGTCGCGCATTGACAGACGTATCCACTCCCCGTCGCGGCTGTAAAACATACTCCCTCGTTCAGGCATGGGTTCGTCGAGCACGCCGAAACTAAATCTACGCGATGGGAGAAATTTGTTGAATGAATGTAAACTAATCGCATGAAATTTAATCGATATGGAACATAAATTGAGTGGAGGGGAAGAATGCTTTTGAAAAACATTTGAAGGAGGGATTCGTCATGGAACAAAACAAAACAAAGACATAGATATTCTGTGTATGAAAGGTATATACAATTGATATGAATGTTGAAAAACAGCAATCATTTGAAATTGTAACGCGATTCTACTATCTATTTACTTGCATGAAATGTTTCTATCACGAAATTTGATGATAAAAATTTATGTCATGTTTGCCATCACAGTAAACAACAGATGCGTTCTACTAAAAAAAGACATCAATTGATGAAATGTATCTACATGTCTGCTTCGTTTCTAACGGCTTTTTAAAAGGCAATGGTGAGTAAATAATACATTTTCGGGTGAATTCAAGTTACAGCTGACATGAACAGTGGATGTTCCAAGTCAGAACAATCTTCGAAACGTTTATCTACTTTAATTGATTTTTCTTCCAGATACTGGCGAGTTTTTCACTGTAAGGCGAGGATCCACGGTCGTAGTATAACAATGATGAAGGAATGAAAATGAAATTTGTTCAAGTGAATGTGAAACTAATATAAATGGAAATATGGAGATATTAACATGATAAAAGCTAAGAAAGAAGACTTTATATACCTTGACAATTATTCCCGGTGTAGCCTGTCGCGCATACGCAGAAATATCCATCCCCAGAACCGGACTCAAAACAGGTTCCTTCATTGACACACGGGTTCGGTGTACATGGTGCTGATGCATGCAAGGACACATTTTGGGAGAGAATGAGTCAAATTTAATCAAGATGAGACACATTTTTTACAATCTGATGGTTATTCTGACCATTCTTATTGTTCCCCATTGATGTGAGATATTACAAAGAAGTGCTGTTCAGTATTTCGGTTATTTCAAAACGGTCACTTGTTACCAAAAAACGGGCAATCTAACATATATTTCATTTTATATACTGGCTTTTGTTTTTAAATATGCTTTTGGGTAATCCTGGAACTACTGTTTAAAGATAGGACGATTTGGATTTTGTATGAGGCAATTAAATTTGTGTTTAAATATTATTTTATAGATTGTATTAGTAGGTAGGTAGAAGCTGCGATACTCTATGAATATCATGACATAATATTGCGAAAAACTTGATCTACAACACGATAATAATACTCGAATCAGCATGCATTATACAGTAATCTTCAAATTGCTTGTTTGTTTATTTCCTAGCCATTATTTTTCATATTGATATACACATTTCTAAATTCGGACAATCGTGATGTTAACAATAACAGTTACTGTATAAATGCAGTCATTTACATGCGCTTACCAAAATAAATATAACATAATCTTTGAACTGCATATTCATTTTCATATTCATACAAGTAACAAGTCATGCAGGTATACAAACAATATTTGTGAGTAATTTTCTTGTACACCTACTTTATCACTAAAACTATTTTAAACACATTTTTGTATCAATTGATCTACCATGAGTAGTAATATTTTACATTCACTAGAATTTCTCTAGTAAAATATACTTTCCCCAAAAATATAGCTGGCTAATTATATATGATCTGTAAACTAAATTGATGGTAAAGCAAAGCGTAAAATATACTTGTCAGACTCATGAGCATGCTCAGGTGCTACTTAATTATTTCCTCATAGAAGCCTACCTATACTGTATAATATAGCACATTCCTGAAGCAACAAACGTACATCATGCATGCCAATGAACATACCATTTTATCTGTAGAGTTTTGCGTGTGTTCCTTGGAAAGATGTATATATCAAGGGCCCCGAGGGTAGCGGTGAGTTCAACATAATTTGTTAGTAGGTCCGGATGAAAATCAAGTTAACACTCGCATACATTTAGACATAACGTGGTTAGTGTGTGTTAGTTGAGATGGGAAAACAAGTTGTTAGACATGGAAGGAATAAATTGTTGTCAGATTAATGAGATTATTAAAACACAAATTGTATAGTAAGTACAAAAGAATTGACGCAAGTATCCGCCGCGTCTGGTTGTGATAACAAATGCTACTTACCTTAAAAGTGGGAGGAAAATGTTATGAAATAGACAGGATATGAAACTGAAAAGACATATAACATTGACTTGAACGTGTACATAAAGACAAAACAAAGGGAAATGGGGAAAACAAACAAAGCATTGATGAAACATTAAAAAAGGAAATTCTGGTGATTATTATTTCAGAAATCAGTCGGGAGAGAGAGCATGCAGTTAATGTTCCCTACCTGGTATTTGGCATAGCTCCCCCACGTATCCCCTGGCGCACAGGCAGGTGTAGGTAGATGTGCCCGTTGGTACACAGGTCCCTCCATTAGTACACGGATTATTAACACAGATTTCTTCGAGAGGTGTAATGAATGCAAAAAGGGAAGATGTATAAAGCAGAGTTGGAAGGGAGTGTTAGTGGCGGGGTAACTAGGTGATGGGTGAGTATGTTGTTTGCGGTGAGTAAGAAACAAAAGCCAGTTTCCATGAGATGTGACATTAATTGTGAAGGGTGTGAGAAATCAAAAGCGGTTGGGCAAGTAAGGTTAGATATTAAAGTGTTTGAAGTGAACAAACACAGATAATAAATGGATGAAGATCCTGTTTGGTAGTTGA
The DNA here is from genome assembly GCA_037951105.1 of Echinarachnius parma. Lineage (NCBI taxonomy): Eukaryota > Metazoa > Echinodermata > Echinoidea > Clypeasteroida > Echinarachniidae > Echinarachnius > Echinarachnius parma. The sequence continues at coordinate 174,634 of JBAMJV010000588.1, read as the reverse complement.
TGATCTTTAAATAAAAATACAAAAGTTATGAAAACTTAGAAGCTCCTTCCATACTTCCCCACTCCCTTCAAAATGCTTCCTCCTGTGGTTAACTTAGCCGGTGGATTGTGAAGGTAATCCCTCTTCTTGTTGCATGTCTTACCCATTTTCTACATGTCTGAATCCATCCGTGGTACAGAATTTACCCAATAGGAACATGGGAGTGATTCGCAAAATTTGGAAGTTAAAGGGGTAGTTCAGTTTTGGTAGAGAGGGCGCTGCACAACACATTTTTTTTGGTGAGGTAATGAAAAACTGAGTGTCGAATTTGAAAGAACATATGAATTTAATGGCAGAATAAACTTTATTTGGTCAAAATCGGTTCAGAAATGGCTGAAATATCAATAAATATATCCGATCATAATAAATTTGGGCCCCAAATTTATTCGATGATTTAAATTTTTTTTTTAAATGCTTACACTTTTTCAAAAAATTTCAAAAGCGGTTTTTAAATAGTTGTTGATGATCTCTCTATTTAATCATTATTTCAATAAAACATCGCATGCATAATTTTGTATGAAAATGGTTGAAATCAATGCCTTTTTAGAGAGCGCCCTCTTGTGTTTGAATGGCTCCTTTTTAATGATAAAAGGCTGTTTACTTAGTCGTTTTTAATTTTGCATACCTTTCGAGCATGGTGGAGTTATAACTATTAGTTTGTAATGTTACTGTGCAGGTTTTGGTTACTAAAGTTCAGCCTTACCAAAACTGTACTACCCCTTTAGGCTTACATCTTATTTTAGACCTAAATTATTGTAGGCAACATGAAGTCATGGGATAAAACAGATTGTCGAAAGCATATTATTTGTGAATGGTAATACAATTTACGTCAAGAACAAGAGTATGCTTGATGATTTTTAACAAAACGTCGTCTTTGTCGTCTTTCGATTTGTTCGGCAATTTTATATTGTATTTAAACTTGAAATCTTTGTGAAAAATCGCTTGGTGTGCTATGGTTTCTAGAAGAATTCCATATCTTAGTATAGGAAACGGGTCAATGATTTGATGTTAGTACCTTCCACCTGTTCGCACAGCGCCCCGGTGTACCCGGATGAACAGGAGCAGGTGTATGAGTAGGGACCAGTGACAGAACACGCACCGCCGTTTAGACATTGGTTTGGGGAGCAGGTGTCTAGGAGGGAATGATAGGTTAGTCAAAGTATGGTCAAAGTGATGATGTTAGTCAGAATGCAAATGTTCGTCAGAATAGATTGATATTGTTTTAGTGGAAATACAATGATAGGTTATTAGTTTAATCAAAGTTATGAGTTAATTAACATTTTAAGGTGCGTTAGAATGCATTGAAATGCTAGGTTGAATATAATGAAATATTAGTCACAGTGATAAGTTTATCGGAATACATTGAAATGTTTGATGAAAATAATACAATGGTAGGTTAATCATAATCATGCAAATGTTTGTCAGGATCATATCGATATTAGATCAAATACAATGATAGATTAGTAACAGTATAATAAGTTGAGATGTTAGTAGTGGTGGTGATGGTGATGGTGTTATACAGGGTGGCCCAAAAAACGGAACGGGGCACTTCCCAAAATATAGTAACAACATGATTATCTCCATCTGCTGTGTCTTTTCCAATGAAAACATATACCAAGAACAGTCATTTTGGTCGTGTAGTTTTTGTTTTAGGGCGTTGTGAGTGACACCATGCATGTCAGGTTCCCATTTTTGTCAATTTGTACCAAATCAGTGCCTGATAAATCGCACTTACTGCCCGTCATAGCATCGAACAACCAGCAATACACGCGCCATTGTTAGTGTGCATTCAGCTGTGTTCCAAGAGAGTAGGCATAGTTATTCGATGCTATGACGGGCAGGAAGTGCGATTTATCAGGCACTTCCTGCCCGTGACTTGGTAAAAATTGACAAAAATGGGAACCGTTGACATGGTCTCACTTAAGACGACCTAAAACAAAACTACGCGTCCAAAATTACTGTTCTTGGTATCATTTTTATTTTTAAAAAAAGATGCCCTATCCCGTGAACCTAGTCATCATGTTTCGTTATTATGGCAAGTACCCCGTTCCATTTCGGGGGCCAACCTGTATAATCAGAAGCAGAAACTATGTATTGTGCAAAAGATTAACTATTGTTTTAGTAGCATTTTCTACCTCTTTCTGAGCAAATTGTCCCGGTGTACCCGTTCGGACATATACAGATAAATGTCGTGGTGCTCGTCGGTTGACATATGCCGCCATTTTGGCAGAAGTTTGTTTCACACGAGACTGGACATCAGCATGTCGGATTCCCCATTCACAATGTCACCATGATCAGCAAAATGCCGCGCAAGTTAGTAAATAAGGAGCAATTGGTTAGATGTTAGTGAATATTTGTTATCAGCAGCATTTACTCATCAAAATAACTGACTATGATTCATGTTATAACTTTATATCGATCTTACACTTGCAGTATTTATTCGTATATTGAAACTAAATTATTATTAGTCCAATAAAACGTTAAGACAGTCACCAGACGAATCACTATCGTCTAAAATGCAGTATTGTGTATTTTGTATTTAAACATATTTCTACGCTTTAATTTCAATAGCATGTTTGACAACTAATTTGTTGAAGAATTTGCATTTTAGGATAAAGACTAATGCTACCTACTATTAGGACAGAACATACATATTAAATGAAAATCCTACTGCCTGTTAGTTCTACTTTATTTTAGATTCTATGTAAGTAAACTTCTTTTCAGTTAGACTGTTTACATTATTATCTCGGTGCATAGAATTCAACTAGTTAAACAGTAATATACATTTGAAATGGAGCAGCCATATTCCATGTTAGTTTGATGTTAAATTCACCTTGAACATTCCAAGTCAATCGACCATCATCAAAGTTTGAATGTTAATAACAGACATGAGTTACGTCACAGACATTCGAAATTATTAGTATTTATTAATTATGATGAAAAGTAGATAATTAGTAGAAATTAATACCTGAACAACTCCGAAACAGAGATGAATTTGGATGAAATTTTATCTTACCGGTGGGCGATACTGGAGCTGACTGGATATTGGCCCAGAATACTGCCATCTCCCTCACGACCGTCGCACTGTAGTTTGAGAGTTTGAGAAAGAATCATAAATATCGACCCTTCAGCGAAAGCTGCTGAAGGTTTAAAGGGAACCTCAACGCAAAGAACAACACAATCTTATTTGTTTTAGTATCGTTGTTTGATATTAAATACACGTCCACTACTGCAAAGGGTTGTGTTATTCATAAACAATGCAATTAATCACCGAAACTCCAGGAACCAACAGGGCTGATGGTTCCGTAAGCGCCTAACGTTTTGGACCAGTTCATCACTTACATTTTAAAATAAATGTGTTCCCTGCCTGATTACCTTTATATAGAGACAAGCTAATCATTGCATTTAATACATGAATAAATTAATACATTTGACAAATGAATAACTCAATATTTGGAATACAAAGGTTTTTGCCATGTCGGGAAAACCTCGGGCGCTATTAAATTTTGCAAGAAACAATACGCACATACACTGAATATCTTTGAATCCATTTTGAATACACATCTGCAGATTGAGCCATGTTAATTATGAACATCGGAAGACAAGTCCAGCTATGAAAGTTTCCTGTTCATCAATTATATCAATTCATTAATTTACTTGTGTTACTTCAACCTAGGGGTGTAGGTAGTCCGTCGTCTATATTTTCACTTTTTTCATTTATTTTTGTAATAGTGAAAAAGCTGCGATCATTTGCAGAATATTTGATTAAACGCAAAATATGGCAAAATACCCAAACCTGATCGGCTAAAATGCGCATATTTTCTGGACTTGCGTTTAATTACAACTTTGCGATTGATCTCAGCTCTCTATGCAATAGGACCCATATATGTATATAACCACCTAAATAGGGGAAATAATCACCAATACTTACTGGAATGTAATTGTGCCAACACCGGTAGATGGCGCTGTCCATGTAAAAGTTTGCGGGAGCGTCTTGTCGTTCCTGTTACTGTGTGTGATCGAGTCTGCGTTGCTCGAACACTGAATGGCCTGGAAATCGCTGCTGGTCGTTGACCACGACCCGACCACGGCACCTGTTGATGTCCTGGCTTGGAGAAGGGTTCCCCGGAATAGCCCCGAGCCAGTAATTTGCACTGTACAAATTAAAGATAAGAAACGTTTACATAAATGGAACTAGTTTTCTAAATGCATACATTCATTAAAAACATAACACATTGCAATTTACATATGTTCCCCCATTAAAGTGTTTTTGATATTACTTTATATTAAGTATTATTTCATAATAAGGTATGCATAGAAAGTACATATCAACTGTTAAATATTACACATTTCGATACACAATTGAACATGAATATTATGCATTGGAATGTCATCCATTTTTGTTGTTGTAATTTTAGGTATTTTAGGTTCGTTATGATTTTGTGTAAGCCTATATACATCGTGAGAATTCTCCGCGCTCTAGATATATTCACAAATCACAATTAGATATGTCTTATCGGTATTTGTATGACAGAAACCTTCAATGGTGACATAACGACAGGGCTGCACAAACATATCACCCGTCGCGCCCACGTTAGCATTTAAGGGGACAAATAACAGCAAACGAATATTTGAATTTGCGCCATCCATTATAATGCAACCGATCTATACAATTGGCACGAACGTATATAGTCAGAAATATTCTATAAGAATATATACGGCATGATTACTACTCATACTTAAAGTTGTGAACATATTATGCTATGATGTTGTTGTTGAAAATAACAAACCAAGATAGAGTGTGGATCGGATTGGGCCGAAATTATAAGTGATGATATAGCTGAAATGTTTTTAAACAATGTTCTTGAGTGCAGTTTTGATTCGAAATCATGATAATATTGCTATGTTTAATAATTAATCTGTATTGTTCAAGCTATGTTTTAGATTTTGCTTTATTTCAACTTTCCATGCTAATAATATTTTAGAAGCTGGGTAATACTGAATGTCAGCAGGTCAGAATGCATCAGACAACGCTGATTGTCCATTGCTACAATTCTCAGAGGCAATGCCCTAAGGCCCAAATGTTCAAATTTAATTCAACTTGCATCCATGCTATAACCTATTTCAGGAGGTCTGAGCCCACATTCATACCGCATTCATAAAACCACGCTAGTTTAGTTACATTTTAGACGAAAGGGCTAGATATGTGCAGCAAGATATCCATCTAGTTCCCAACTAGGGTTAACTTAAAATACATGCCTTTAATATCTACAATAGACTTAGAATATAAGTAAGTGCAGTTTATGAATATGGCCCCAGGAGGTTCTGAAGTGAATAATAAAAAAAGAACGATGGAAAATCAGACATGAAAGAATTCGATAGATAATAGTTATAATCATGAAAATGTCATGCTCCCTTTGGTAATAGTAGAAAATAAAAGGGTGCGTGATACAGACGCTTGTTTCAATAAGACTTCCATCGCCTTTCAAACACCCGCCATCACGTGACGTGGGTCCTTTGTGCCGCCGAAAGTGTCTTTAAACTTTTTTTGGTGATATGACCACTTCAACTTTCAAAGATTAACTTAAGAAGGCGTCACTTCAAACAAGAAAGAGTGGGGGTCTCTATTATTTTCTTACACGCAATGTAACTATGACGTTGAACTTTGGAATTCATTTTTAAGAAAGGAATATTTCACAATAAGTATATGGACACAAAACTGTTTGCTACTCGTCTCATTCCGTGCGGGATGTGAATAAAAATGGCAATGATGTGCCTGGCAAAAACTGGGTAGGGCTCTTCATTGTGAGGAGGACAAAAGCATAGTCATGACAATAGTAACAACTGACAATGTGACCATCGAGGTCTATATAATGTATGGACTTCTATGAATACAACTTATCGTCTCGTGCTGCGAACCTGGGCCGGGGGTGCTGGGTACTAAAATGGATTTTTAACCCTCTCATTTATATAAACACGTTACATATGTAACAATTAACTTCCATTCCCATATGATGACAATGAATGGGGTATGAGAATATTATAACTTTTCAGCATTCCCATCTCGGAATATCAAATTACATGTATATTGTTGTGAAACGACTCCCGCTGTTCACTGGCGACGATGAAGGCCAGAAATGCTCTTGACCATGTTGACCCGGTATAGATATTGCATAGAGTACCAAAGTGCACTGTGACATCACAATTATTTAAATAAAAATTATGCATTGCTATTGATAATATCGGGCAAGCCAAAAATCGTTTTCCGAACAGTTGCTAAAAAGGCAAGTGACCCACTATACCAAAAGCAGAACCAGAAGGCAAGTTGATTATTCACTCGAATTATTTTTTGACGGGGGTGTGCCTCACGGAACTCTGAAATGGGGGTCTGAAGAGCTGGCTACAAGCACAAAATATAGGGTCTTTGGAGCTACAAAAACCCTGAAACGGGAGTTAAGGGGTCTAAGGAGCAGACTAAAACTACAAAATACATAGACTTGGAGCTACCAAAGACCTACGGAAACCCTCAAAAAGGCTCAAATGGTGGTTCAAGGAGCCGAACTAGAAGAAGAATAATGGACTTGGCGCTAATCAAGTACATAGCCAAGTCATTCCGGGGGTCTATGGAGCGGCAATTTGTGAAAATCGGGTATCTTTAGAGCTGCGATCGGGTGTGAAAAAGGGGTTCTTTTAAGCGGCACATACCCGTCTTACATTATACATGAGTGCCCCCCCCCCCCCCCCGGGCCATTACTATGGTATAACAAATGAATTTGACATCCCTATACTTCGGTATAGTAATCGTATTGTGACAATTAATGATTCACAGAGGGTGGGGCAGGGTGGGCCATGTTGGGGGCTTATGGTGAACCAAATCGTAAATATATTAAATACATTGTTTATAATATTATTCTTGTTATTGTTATTTTGTATGACAATGATAATAAAAGTGATGATGATGATGATGATGATGGTGGGTGGTAGTGGTGGTGGTGGTGGTGGTGGTGATGCTGCTGCTGCCGCTGATGATAATGATGAATATGAATGTTATGATGATAATGATGAAGATGACGATGATAATAATAATGATGAATTCAATGATGATAGTAATGATAGTGGTAATTATGCTGACGATAATGTTGACCAAAACGATAATGGTGTTTGCTCTTTGCATGTCCACATATAATTCAGAAATATGTGCTAATTCCCTTGTTTTCATTCTCCCCTTTTCAGTACGATTGTTTGATGAAATCGTACACTTTTTGTCATTATACGGCATAGGCCTAAGGCATGATGACAAATGAAACTTATATTGTGGGGTTGTTTATGAAATAACGGGCGAAACGCCTCGAAACGTAACGGAATAAAAAAATCACCAAACAACTTGCACAACTTGAGAGATGTCACGTATTCAGAAATAGTTATAATGATCGATATTATAATGGAAAGATTCTGATCAGTGGCGTAATGAGCCAGAACTGTTTCTGTTGTGTAGCGTGTGTGTGTGTGGGTGGGGGGGGGGGGGGGGGGGGGGGGGGGGGGGCGAGCGTACTTCAGAGGGAACGGAGCAATCGAGTCAGGGGGTGAGAGGGGTGCCCTTTCCATTATAGGGGATTATTTTGATAAGTGGTTTTGTAAACAGGTTATAAGAAACTTTACAAATATTTATGGACATTTAGGAATTTAGGGCATTGTAAACGGCTTTTTATTAGATCGAAAAAAAAGTGATTTGTTTTGTTTTGTTTGTCACTTCATGAAAATGTCTATTTAACTATTTATTTGGGGGCTGTTGTTCCCCCCCCCCCCCCCCCCCCCCCCCCCCACCAGTGCGACACGCTGATATTGTACTGATCTAGGTAGGGTGTTTTTTTTTACAGTCCCTTGCTATATACGATAAAATCACGATTTACTTCCTTATTTTGTTAACAATAACCTTTTATAGACTTTGGATGAAAGACTTGGAACGGCTTGTGCTCTACTGTGATGTAGGCTTCATGCAAGTTCTTAAACCAAGGATGTATGAGTTAGCATAGACATGATGGAAGTAACTATGTTGACATGAGACGGCTGATTTCAAATGAAATGGACGAAATTACATGTACACAATGCTGCATTACTTTTTGATATAGCAAACGTGTAATTATTCACACAATCATCTTAACATGGTAATTATCAACGGGAAATATGTAACATTTTACATCACGCTAACACTATCCACACAAAGATAAGAACTAATATTTCAAAAAATTCCATATTTGTTAAAAGCCCTGTTTTATGGAATCAATTACCACCCGATTTGAAAAATTCACCTTCTCTCAATAATTTTAAACGGTGTTATAAATATTATCTTTTGAATTTGTATTCATCCAATAATTGATACTGTTATGATTAATTTAATTAATGCGCACTTTATTATGTTCCAGATTAATTGTTATGTTAGGGTTTTAAATAGTTTTACATGATTATTCTCATCAGGGGTCAACGTTTTATTGATACTGTTATGATTAATATAATTAATGAGTACTTTGTTATGTTACAGATACTTATTATGTTATGTTACAGATTACTTGTTATGTTAGGTTTTAAATAGTTGTACACGATATTCTCATTAGGGGTCAACGTTTTATAAGGCTACAAGCACTTTTTGTTGACCCCACATTCTCATAAATTGTACCCTTTGTGTTTGTAATTGTTTATGATTACTTGTTTTCTATGGTTTTATATGTTAATGTATTTTATATATATACTGTACATTGTATTTATGTTTTTATGATGAATGAAATAAATTGAAATTGAAATTGACTTTCTGAAGACGAGCACAGAAAATTGGGCTCAATTGGCTGCATGTGAACCAAACCTATAATACGACATACTGATTGCTAGAACGATGCTCTTATCTATAACCACCGAACCACTAAGCCCAATTTCCTTTGCTCATTTCCATTACTATTATACATTCTTAATAATGCAATCGTTATGAGTGTGTACATGTTTTGTATCATGATTACACGACTCATACTAACACGTTAGAATTAGTTATATTTACCGCAGATTCCCCGTTCATAATAAATAGACCATCGATTTTCCCATGCACAATGACATGTGGTTAATATAGACCGTTGAACGATAAAATTGATTTATTTTCTGTCACAAACTATTTCTATACATACAACTCGCTTGTATACTATAGATAATATAATTCTGATAATAGGACCAGGGCTACGGAACACTAATTAATTAGTTACGTTATGTTTTTTTGTACAACATTTGTGATTCTGAATAGGACAAGTGACACGGAACACGTATCACATTATGCATTGTCGTCTCAATGAACTGAGTGCATTTCAGTTGTCAGTTGACTGCCGCTCTGGTCATGCTGTATTAAAAAAAAAATCAAATACATGTATTCACATAATTATGTGTGTATTTCAAAAAGGTGTGAGGTTTTGACATTATCGGTTAATACTAGTCTTTCATGTGGATGTAATTCACCGTGTGCGTGTTATAGAACCTTGCACATATATTTAAGTTGTGGAAAATAAATTATAAAATGAAACACGGGACTATCATTGAAAAGAAAATTAAACTCAAAACAAAATAATGTCTGTGTTCATTTTCATGGAACAACAAAAAGGCAAAATCGCTTTCTACACAGCCTTTATAATTATGAGCATACATATTTAGTCTACAAATAATTCTACACATCATATCAAAAAGAATTATACTGAACTGGTAATGGCTGACAAGTTAATCTTTGAAGTGCTAGGATGTTTATTATAATTCAGATAAACGAAACGGCATAGTTTTATAAATTAGATTACAATTCTTAGATACATCATCCACAAGTCTATCTAATGGCACTTAATTCAAGAACGATCCGAGGTAGTAATATGACATAGTATAATAATGTCATATTACTACCGCCAATTATGGTGCTATGATGTTGGTTTATGGATACAAAATATCAATACAATACTCGCTATAATATGTTAATTTGCAAGATCTGTCAAATACTATACAATTGACGCATTACTTAAAGGACAATGAAATCCAGACAAATTGTTGTATGCATTATAAGACACTAAATGTAATGAATATTTTCTGAAAATTTGAGCACAATCGGTCAAGAAATAAGAAAACTATGGCTCTTTCAAAAGAGCCATGTATTTCTTCGAGTGACTCAAATTGGCAACGCACTCTGGCAAAGTTGTGGACAACTCCCCATACATTTTGTACACAAAATTTCAGTTTTGTTCAATTTTCTCCAAATTTATGTTTATCCTTCGTTCGAGTTCAACATATATTTTGTAGAATGCTTTTATACATAGCATATCATGAGTTGGGGGAATGGAAAAATGTGGCTATAAAGAAAATTGTAAAAATGGGAACATTTGTGTACAAAACATATGGGGAGTTGTCCACACACTTATCAGAGTGCGTTGCCAATTTGAGTTCCCCATAGGAATAAATGGACATCTTCAAAGAGCCGTAGTTTTCTTGTTTCTTGCCCGATTATGCTCTAACTTTCAGAGAATATTCTTCTTAATCTCTTCAAGACTATGAAAGCAACATTTTGCTTGGGTTTCATTGCCCTTTAATTTACAATTTGGGACGACCCCCACTGCTCCTTGGCAATGTGTCTGTTTGGCAGTAGACATAATGGGAATTGGAATCCTGTCGAACACATTTTTTTTTAATAGAAGCTAAAAGTGATGCCCAAGGCACAATATTAATTTGCACATGCAAACATTAGAGCGATTGCCGGTAGGCATATCAGGTCTTTTCTTAATAGAAGCTAATTTGCACATACTCTATAGTATGGACTTCAAAAATGATGCCCAAGGCAACTTATTGGGCTAATTTGCTCATGCAAACATTAGAACGATTGCCGGTGGGCATATAACATTAGGGCTAAGATGATTGGCATATTGATACAATAATATATTTCGTACAAAGTTGGTGCTATGACGTTGGTGTATTTATACATGCAATACTGTTGCACAATTCGTTAGATATACATCCTTACTCGTGTTAATAAGCAATCGACGCATTATATAATTTACAATTGGGACGACCTTCACTGATCATAGGTAATGTGTCTGTTTGGCAGAAGGCATAATCATGATAATGGGGATTGAAATCTTTTTCTGCACAAATCCCTGTCGGTAGGCATAATCTAATTATATGATATAAAAATAGTCATATGATGGTGTGCATATTTCGTTAGATTCATCACTGATGATTTAGCAACCGACGCATTATAATTAGTATTTACAGTAATTGGGATGACCCCCACTGCAGTAGACATAATGGGAATTGAAATCCTTTCTGTGCACAGATCTTTTTCTAAATAAAACATGATTTGCATAGGCTATACAGACGTCGAAAGGGATGCTCGGGACACAATAATGGGCGAATTTGCACATGGAAACATTATAACTGGAACCATAGGCAAACATTGAATACTGGGCTATATTATTTGCATCAGATGTTGCTTTGCGTGCTTAGCCGAACTCCTAGACCTTGTAGACAGACATTCTCAGGCCAAAGTAAACCGTTGGGCTTGGCTTATTTACATCTCTCTGATATGCAATACCTCATTCGAATTACCTATAGCTCACAGATTAGTCACACATTTTTTAAACATTACAATCAATTGTCGAAGAAGTCAATTAAAACCATACACTTTACAAAAGTGGAAACATACGGTCTTATCCACAACAGTCACGCCTATTCATACTTTTCAATTTCATATCTATTTTTGTATAGTCAGGTATGTATTTATTATCTAGTCTTATATGAATTATATATATTACCTGTGTTATTCTTGCTTCGTTTCAATTAAAATGGTGCATGCAATAATGATACCCTATTTTCATAGTACACTAATTGGTGACATCTAAATGCACACTAAAAAAAATAAACAAATCGGTTTGCGTTGCAGATAATAATCATTACTTGAAATAAATGTATTCAATCAGTCTACACAACCGCACTATCAGTGATGTATGAAAACTGTTTGAATTGTCACACTTTACAAGAGATGACTTTGTATGCACCTGTACCACAGATCACAAATCATCCATGACGTTTTGTATATTGACATCCATTCACGGCGAGTATATTACACCAAACGTTCCAAAAGGGAAGACCTTTATTTTACTGTATTATAAACTACATGTATGAGCATCAAAACATTTAAATTCAACATTTTGCAACAGCAACATAACATGACCGATACTATATACACCATTATAATCGTTACTCCCTTTCTCCAATATTCACCCCAGTAAATCCCAGTGCAACAAAACCAAGAATATTGTGATGAATCCAAGTCACTTGGCTTGAGAAAGTCTCCAGTTGGGGACGAAAGCTCGTACATTGTAAGTCAATAATTTAAGGTTAGTTGAAGTTGTAAATTGTGTATATGAATCTCACTAACCAATTAAATGGTTTGGTATTATAATCGTGTATTGTTTTAATTATTGCGAGAAATACATGATATTGCCCACTCTTATTATGACAGTATATACAAATCACCCACATTTGCACACATGCATGTATATGTACATACCACATTCACACACGCACGTACACGCATATACATGAACACACACAAACATACATACTAAAACACAATAAAAGCATATTCCATATTTCCTACTTCCTATTATTATAATCCCATAATGGTTGGAGAGATGAACGTAATACTGATTCAAAGACTATACTAGCCATGACATTGGTAATGGTAATTATATCTGTCAGTGACAATATTCTATCATGTATTTTTAGGGAGGCACCTCGAATCAAAATTTTAAAAATCATGGTTCTATGGAGATGGACGGGTTTAATTAACGTGGCTAATACGAACGCCAAGCAATACCTCATAATCCACGTCTTCCACGTCTACGGTAGATGAGTGTATATACGTCGCCATAGCAACGCGTTGAAGATGATGCCACGAGTGAAGCGAGATAAATCCGACTTGGCTATCAATGTATGCAATTAATATACATGGCCATAGCATGAACCCCGATCGGGTGGAATCCATTCGACATATTAATTGATATTTGATGTAGATTCCCTTGGTTGCAATAATTGTACGTCAATTAATATTCATTTACACAATCATGATAGACTTATAGCACAGTAGTAATCTGATGTGTTGGTTTAAAGGGGTAGTTCAGTTTTGGTATAGAGGGCGCTGCACGAAATAATTGTTTTGTGAGATAATGGAAAACTGAGTGTAAAATTTGAAAGAGCATACAATTTTAATGACAGAATATACTTTATTTGATCAGAATCGGTTCAGAAACGGCTAAAATAATTATCAATAAATATATCCGATTGGAATAAATCTGGGCCCCAGATTTGTTCGATGAATTTTTTTAAAACTCAAAATATGCTTACACTTTTTCAAAAAAGTTCAAAAGAGGTTTTAAAATAGTTTTTAATGATCTCTCAATTTAATAATTATTTCAACAAAACATCACATGCATAATTTTGTATGAAAAATGGTTGAAACCAATGCTTTTTTAGAGAGCGCCCTTTTGTATTTTAATGGCTCTTTTAAAAAAATGATAACAGGCTTTTTACTTAGTCATTTTTAATTTTGTATACCTTTCGATCATGGTGGAGTTATAACTATTAGTGTGTAATGTTATTGTGCAGGTTTTGGTTACTAAAGCTCAGCCTTACCAATACTGTACTACCCCTTTAATGTTGACAATAATTGTATGTTGATTAATAGACCTATGATATGCTACTGGTAATAGCTTTATAATTAGACAACGGTTTTGTTTAATGACTTGTTTTAGTAGTACAATCGCCCTGTGTCAATGTGTCAAAATGTTGAAGAACATGTACATGTATATTTTAACAAGCTAGATACACGTGGTCATTATCATTAGCATTAATTTTACCCCATTAGTTTCAAGAAAGTGTTTGAAGAAATAATCTTAACTGCAATATCTGATAACCACATATACACAAATTATCAGTATATTAGCATTCATTTTACGTTACTAGCTTAAAGGTAGTTCAGATTCGTCAAATGAGATGCGCGGCGCCATCTTGCATACGCGTTGCGCACGGTGCGTAATGCACGTTAGCTCAGTGTCATGCGGTGCGCGCAAACTAACCCAGTTCAAAATGGCGACCCGCTATGTAGCACCCCCACGCTTGATGCCCTTTAACAAAAAACATACGAAGAAAATGTATAATGCAAGGAATTTTGATAATTTCATCACATGCAAATACCCAATATCGCATTCAACGTGGAACCAATTAGAAACTACGAACTCGTATATATTACAAGTTGGACCGATGTAATGGTATCATGTGGAAATAATCAGAAAATCATTCACTCATGAAGTCAATAAATTAATGATATATAAAATAGGTCTTTCTAGTATGCCTGTGTTCGCCTTATAGTCTTTTTTTAATTTGTTTTTATTTCAAAGAGTAGCTTCTGAATAACTTACAAAATTCAAAACATACTATACATTATAAACAGTTTCTGGAAATTTGACGCATCGCTAATCAGTTCGATATTGTTACGGAAGAGTCCTATTCATATAAACAAAATGATAACATTTATATTAAAGACAAATTTTGATTTAAGAAATGGGGGATAACGTTTAATTTAAATTGATCGGATGAGGTCATAACGTTTGATGATGAATGACCGAGTCTTGTATTTTGTTTTCAACCATGCTCTATAGGAAGCCTTGAATCAAAAGTGAGAATAAAAGGAGCTTTATTAATCGTCAGTAAGAAGAAAGAGAAAAAAACAATCCCGTAAGAATGGAATACAATTAAGCACAAAAGGAAGACGTGTGCAGTTGATTGCGCAATGCCTGAAGTAACTGCCTCGGTCCACAAATACAAGTATTCTAACATCTCACATCGATTGACATAACCGTAAGGAGAAGAAAAGCCTGCAGTGTACAAAACGGGATCCCACCTTCCTCTATTGTGTGACAGTCACACATTCCTTTCTATGTGTGCTTGATGGTGATGGTGGTGTCGCCTGGTGGGAATGAAATGAAATGAAATGAAATGAAATGAAATTTCAGAGATGCACTACCGTCTTCAAGATTAAGCTATATTAAATTAGTTTATTCATTTAAACTTTCGTTTCTTATGTTTTTCAAGCGAACTATTTCGTTTCGCTCTGTATACATGTTGCTAATTAACAACTTGCAATACCGTCTACAAGATTATAACTAATGTTTACATTACATGTATATCAATTATTGTACTATATGTTCTATGTTTTTCAAGTGAAATTATTTCGTTTCCTCTTGTACATGTTGCTAACAACTTGATAGCATACAACTTGAGAGAAAGACATTTTAAGATAACATTCCAATGCGTTGTTTTTGTCGTTCGTATTGTTTTTTTGTTTTTTTTTAATTATAAAGTGAACGATTAATAGTGCTGGCCGAGATTAATATTGAAAATCGGTATCCGGTATCCAATATGATCAATTATTCATAATGGAGAAGTAACTAATGAAAGTAAACCAGTATTTTTCCACTAATTAAGGCAGTGTATGTTCAAAAGGGATAGAGAATGTCATTAGTGTTGGAATGATTGATTATGCAATCAGTGTTGTTGTTTGTTTTCGAACAAAAGGTCAGATGTAATTATTTAATTCGAAAATGTTTCAAATTTCCATACAGATTGGCACCACGATAACTTATTTTGGATATTGAAGGGAATATAATGTATATAAAGTTGTCATGTTGCCCTAAAGTCATCAATTTACTTATAAGAAATGTATGACCTGTCAAGACCTCAGTATCACCATCAAGCATCTATGTATTTTTTGTTCACATTTTAGTGTGTGAATTTTAAACAGGACCTTCGAGGTAAGTAAATCGTCCCATAAAAGAAGTGAACTAAACTCTCGTGTTCTTTATTCGGCGCGCCCAACTCGTTACAACGCATTTCAATACCCCCAAAGTTTAAGAGGATTTCGAAAGTACCAGATTTTCTTTTGAGACCCCTGAGTGCATGCTGTAATCTTGACAGAATTTCGGGTCGCTTTTATTATTTCCGTTAACGATTCCACTTATTCCATTTTACAATGCACCTTTTTCCATTGACTTTTCCATTAATACGTAACTTTCAATCTCGGTATACGAGCGTAAAAACGGCTACTTTACACGCACTTGTGAAATCAACTTCTCAAACGATATTCTCCCATGAATCGTATAATATGTATTCCTTGTGTTTTAGGGTAAATTTTTAAATGAGTTGAAATGTAACCGAAATTATAGTAATTTATCAAAGCTTAATAGTATGAAATATTGGTTACATTTCAAACTATATAATAAATGAACTTATAAGAAAGTTGTTAGCAGCCCCAATGACATATCTTACCCAATCTAACAAGATGTATATACATGTATCTTCAGGCGCGCCGGAAGCAGTTTTGGATTGGGGGGCAAAACCCTAAGGGGGCTCACGATTTATGTGTTTAGGGGCTCATGCCCAACCACACTCTCAGGCGTTGCCAGAGGTGAGAGCGAGAAATTGCGAGGATACAGCGACCAAGCCCGAGGGAGCGAAGTGACTGAGCGGGGGGGGGGGAGGGGGGGGGGTGGAGGAGGAGGGTGTCCACCCTCTCCACACGGTAATGAGCTTTTGCATTTGGGGACTTGAAATTGTGCACTCTGGTGGATAAAAACATAAACCAATATGCCACATTATGTATGATCCAACAACATAGCTTACAGCCAAAAATGAGTCCCGAGGGAGCGAAGCGACCGAGGGCTGGAGGCAGAGCCAAGAAGTGGGAGGGTTTGGGAGAGGGGTATATCCCCCTCCCACGGGGAAGATTTTGCATTTATATACTTGAATTGGTGCAATCTGGTGCGTAAAAACATAAAGCATATGCCACATTATGTACGATCCAACATCATAGCTTACAGCCAAAAATGAGTCCCGAGGGAGCGAAGCGACCGAGAGCTGGGGCAGAGCGAGAGGGGTATCCCCCCTTCCCACGGGGAAGATTTTGCATTTATATACTTGAATTGGTGCAATCTGGTGCGTAAAAACATAAGGCATATGCCACATTATGTATGATCCAACATCATAGCTTACAGCAAAAAAAATGAGTCTTGAGGGAGCGAAGCGACCGAGGGCTGGTCGCTAGAGCCCAGAGAGGGGAGTGGTAGTATTGGAAGGGGGCTGGTGCGTAAAAACATAGCATATGCCACATTATGTATGATCCAACATCATAGCTTACAGCCAAAAATGAGTCCCGAGGGAGTGAAGCGACCGAGGGCTGGGGAGAGCCAGAGGGGGAGGGTTTGGGAGGGGGTATCCCCTTCCCACGGGGAAGATTTTGCATTTATATACTTGAAATGGTGCAATCTGGGGCATAAAAACATAAACCATATGCCACATTATGTATGATACAACATAGCTTACAGCCAAAAATGAGTCCCGAGGGAACGAAGCGACCGAGGGCTGGGGCAGAGCCAGAGGGGGAGGGTTTGGGAGGGGGTTTCCCCTCCCACGGGGAAGATTTTGCATTTATATACTTGAAATGGAGCAATTTGGTGCACGTCACACAAACAGCCAGAGCAATGACAGCCTACACAGGAACTACGTGGCCCGGTACAGAAAAACCCACCCCACAAGTACCATACGCAAGTTACACAACAAACTGAGATACTTTGTTTGCGCGCGAAGCGCGCAGCGAAAACTTAAAATAGCCGTATGAATTAGTTTTCAAACGTTAGAATTAACAAGTATCGGCTCATACATTTTCTTTTTTCTTTCCCACACTTCTTCCTTTTCTTTCTTTCTTTCTTTTTTTTTTTTTTTTTTTTTTTTTTTTGGGGGGGGGGGGGGGGCTTTTTTGGGGGGCAAAAACTTGTTTTGCCCCCCCACTTTTTGGATTGGGGGGCGGCCCCCCCCCCCCCCCCCCCCCACTTCCGGCGCCTATGTGTATCTTTCAGATCTGTGTTATCAGTATTATCATGATATACATTATCTTCTTCACCATCAGTTATTCTCTATCATGAACATAAATTAGATATACAGCATGCTACGATAAATTGCTACATTTATCAGGTACCCACTTTTCCTTCGATCGTGTACATTTAGACAATATTATGTAAGCACACTTTGCCCAATGTGTATAGAACACATTATAATTATTACCGATGGTAGAATGTACAATACAGTATATAACACGCCCGATCATGTTTGTATCTAGGTTAAAGTTACAAACCCATGTGGACAACATATGTAAATATGTTTTGCTGTATTAGATTTTAATTTTGATGGAAAACATATCGATATTGTCTCAGCCATGTCAGCTGTTACGCTAGATCAATAGCCTCACCACCGATTCGCATACTTCGTACGGTGGTACTCCCTTTTCGGGTGATAAAAATAATTACGGCCTCTCCTTAAATCCAACTCTCTTCTCTTATAATTTCCATCAGTATGTCAAATCAGATTTTAATCAATCTCGGCGTATCATAGGAAAGCAAGTTTTATGTGCTTAACCTAATCGTTCGACTCATGCAAGCACACATTTTAATTAAAAATTATGTGAAAGAACTATGGATCCCACCCTTGAAAATAGAATACAATTGGTATGACTACGAGTCAGTATCGTAGAATAACAATCAATCCACTTCCAGTCTTCCACCATCTCCCTGTGTGTGTTCAGATGGACATACACGTAGGCAGTCATATCGACCAATATATCCCTTTATTTTTATTCATTTTTATATCGAACGTTATTGGCAGGCATATTGACCTTTCTTACGAATCGCATTACTAATTCATAAAACCATGTCAATTGGATACCCCATTGCATCATTGCTGCCATGATGATGAATATATTGGTGATTTGCTAGACCATCATAATTATACAAAACGACGAGCTTTTCTTTCATTGTTACTGGGAGTTAAATCAAACGCTCGGCACTTTTTATTGTAAATAATTCAAAAAGTTCGAAATTGATTCGATTCATTTTGTAGCAGAAGATATGGCCGAGGGGTGTATAGTGTATATTGTTGTTGGGTGTGGTCATGTTGCATAATTCACATTCAAATATTTTCAAGATTGCAAAATTTGGTTTTAAAAACACCTTAGTACATAATTGAGAATCTGTTTGCAAGTCAGTGACTCAGCGAGTGTGTATTTGAGTGTGTATACCAATTGTATTGCTATTTATATCAGCACAATAATACCCACATACCCTGGATACAGACGGAAAAGTATTAGCCACATCACCAACCAACTAATCATCTCCGAATTATATGCTTGATAACAATTATTATTTGTATATCTTCTTCTTCCATTATCCCTTGTATAAACAACCTAGGATAACGCCTGAATAGCGACAATAAATTAATATACAATAAATAGCAACCGGTAACACGCAGACATAATGGCAAAAAAACAAGGTTTGATGCCCGGAGGGCCTTTTTTGTATTTATTTTTTTTACACAGATTTATTAAAAAATAATACAATTGGCGACGCTATTATCGAGATTGTACAATAGAAATAAGCTTGGCGGAGCAATCGTCATTACTATAAGTTCCAACAAATACAATAAATCATTTGTATACATCAAGCGTGTTTAATGTGAGAGGTCGTTAAGTAGAGGGATCGGCAGTAAATACAATTTTGTATCGTGTGTCATAATAGAAACTCAGATTTCGTGTAGACATAACAACAATTTGTCTACCTTGATTTGCAAGTGACGATCTTTCTAGATGACAATTTATTAGACACTTTATGTTATATTTTGAATAACGTATCATTAATAAGTGTTACAACGATTAATCATTGTCTTATATTATAAAGATCATGATTTAAAATAGTTTTCATAAAATACGGTATAAAATGGAATATTAAGAGTACCAGAAAACATGCATTATACGAATTCAATTTAATAAGAAAGATATTACAATTACGTATTGGAGTATATGTACGTGTATGAGTGTCGTGAGAGCAATATATAGAGATCAGTAAGAAAATGGGTTGACATTGTATTATATACATTTCGATTTGTGTGCATGCCATTTATTGTTCAAGGTGCTTCATTATTTTTAGAGTGCTAAATGTAAAGACACACCGAGAATACCATCTAGATGTTGCGGGTGGATCTAATACAACCCATTACATTTCCGGGTAACTCGGACGCGGGAAAACTGTGAAACTGTGAAAGTCACGATTTGCAAACCTGACCACCAAGTTACTTAATATAATACAAAACATCTATATTCTCTCTCCCTCAATCATGTGAGAACGAACGTGACATAACAGACGTTTAAGTAGGCGTATAATTCAGGAGCACAAGATCTCCTCTAGGATCGTTGGGGGGGGGGGGGGGGGGGGGTCCAATAAAGGGGGGGGGGGCATGTCCATATTAAACCTCACTGTCCTACTACTCCTTTTCTCCCCATATTTTATTTATCACAAAACCAAAGGGCATTTAACACATACATGTATATTGGAGTGGCAAAAAGTACATTACTTGGATTCCCATCTCCCCGAGTTCAGATATTTAGGGGGAGTCGCCCCCTGACCCAAACTTCCGGCGCTGTTTAGGCGCACCCCCTTTATACATGCATGCATGGGCGTCGATCACGTGGGGATGGGGGGGGGGGAGGGATATATCCCCCCAACATTTCAGGTGGGGGGTGGCCTGTATTATTATCCCCCCCCCAAAAAAAATATTTAGGGTTAAAAAATATATAATAACATTAAAATAAAGGAGCATTGCCCGCCCCTCTCATTCATAATGTGAAAGTTGATACTATAGTCTTCTTTAAACCACATTTTGATAGTGCTAAACTGCCCAAATCCAAAATCTTCCGGGGGCTTCGCCCCCTGTAACCCCAATTAAGGTTATTTGACCCAGTCCCGGCCCTGTACTCAATGAATAGTTTTATTCAGGACTTCTCTCTATTAAAATCGAGCTAACTATATAACTAACTATACAACAGTTAACTGTATTTCCTATTTACATATAGACAACATCTTTATGTCTGGATATTACAAATCCCACTGCTTCCGGGGGCTCCGCCCCCTGAACCCCCAATAAGCTTCCCACTGTGGGTATCCCTTGACTGATTCTATTCAGGGTTCCCGATCAGGATGCTTGCAATCTCTATATCAGGCTAAAGTTCAACAATATTTGGGACAAAGCCCTCCTCATAACAATGGGCACTTAATAATCTTCCAATTTCTAAACAGCTATACCCCCCCCCCCCCATAAGTCATAAAAACCAGGGCACGCTGCTGGGTTGTCGCTTCGCTCCCCGACAAAATTGTCAAAATTACGTATCATCCCCCCCCCCCCCCCCCCCCCCAATGGCGAGAAGAAATCGACGCCTATGCATGCATGCATACATGCCTATAAACTTGAACTTGAAGGACAGTAGCACCATCACAATGACAAAAGAAAATATTGGAAAATATTGACCTTCGATCATCATCATCATAATGGAATTTTGTTTGCCATTGTGTGATGTCTCGACAGGAACCCTATTGTCAGAAGATGTTGACCGAGGTATTGAAATCATTGAAAAGTAAAACATTGGTCAGTGTTGACTAAGGGAAGAAAAGGGTTTGGTGTGGAGACACCGTGACAATGGGTTATGTTTGTCAAGAGCTCTTGATATCAAAATTGAGATATGGAAGGTAAGAGGGTCTCTCGAGTTAGGTAGAGAGATGGTCGACAAACATTTCACCTCTTTTTATAGGCATGATCAGGTTGAATGCATGTACGGATAGACAGGCAGACATACACATATAACTACACACACGCATGCACAAACATTTGAGCCGTTATTGTAATTATTTTAGTATTGCTGTTTCTGGGCGGACAAAATAATTTCGTTTTCAAGTTTTCTCATGACATGGACTCAGATAGGATTATACTGTATAATGATGCAATGCAACAATTGTCTGATTTTGGTATATCAATGAATTAAAGTCAAAGGACATTACAGTATCAGTGCAGTTTCAATTATACATGAATATAACACAAGTCATATATAACTTAAAGGGAGCGTTGAGTATTGGTATTTTCCGAAGTGCCCCCCAAAATTAATTGTAACTGATTTGGTTGATTTCAATTCCATGTGAAAGATCATTAAAAAAAAACATGGGAAATAATAATAATTCCCATTCAAATGCTCTCATTGTTGTGAAATTTGCTTTCAAAATATAATATAAAAGTTATTGACGTCCGGCTATCACTTTTAGAGAATGCTAGCGCGAAGCGCTAGCGTTCTAGGTCCTCTTTTAAGCACAATTAGCGTGCAAAAACAATATTCAGTTTCAGTCCCGTATTAGGAGGACCTAGAACGCTAGCGCGAAAAGTACTCTAGAGTTAATTTCACTCTTGAGTTGTAACGGCTCTTTTTGGATAATAACTGGGGTTTTACTTAGTCCGACTTTGTCGTTTGTAATTGTGTATACTTTTCGAGCATGGTGGAGTTATAACTATTAGTTTGTACCGTAATGGTGCAGGTTTTGGTTACTAACGTTAAGTTTGACCAATACTCAACTATCCCTTTAACAATAATACAACTATGCTACCAAATGAGACATATTATAAAAACTAAAATACAACTCATCATGTGATTTTAATACCATCATATCATTATTATCATTATAAATATTATTTCTATTATCATCATCATTATTAATATAATTACTATTATCATCATCATTATTATTATTATTATCATTATCATTATTATTATTATTATTATTATTAACATTACTATGATTATTATTATTATTATTATTATTATAATTCTTTTTATCATCATAATCATCACCATCAACATCATCATCATCATCATCATCATCATCATCATCATCATCATCATCATCATCATTATCATCTTCATCATCATCATCGATCATCAACATCATCAACATCATCAACATCATCATCAGCAGCACCATCATCATGATCATCATCATCAACATCAGCATAAACATCATCATCATCATCATCATCATCATCATCATCATCATCATCATCATCATCGTTGTCATCATCACCAATTCTTACCTTGAACAGTTCCTCCCGCGGAGTAAAACGATGAGAGGGGTGAGACTTGAAACGGGGATGTAGATGGCTGCTGAGCGGAGACTCCATGGCCCGGCACCAGGAAGGTGCAGGCAGAAATATCAGCACCAGAGGGGTACGCTTCGCACCCCTTCCTCAAGAAGAAGACTCCAAACAGGAGCGCGATCAGAATAGTTCTGAAATACGTTGACGTCATTTTTAAAAATCTTCCTCTACACTTTTGAAGTCCTATATGTCAATCAGACTTGGATCAGTTGAAGTCCAACGGGTCGTCAACCGAAGACCTTAGTATAAGATCAAATGA
The DNA here is from genome assembly GCA_037951105.1 of Echinarachnius parma. NCBI lineage: Eukaryota > Metazoa > Echinodermata > Echinoidea > Clypeasteroida > Echinarachniidae > Echinarachnius > Echinarachnius parma. Next base: position 151,200 of record JBAMJV010000588.1, on the reverse strand, counting down.
TTATATAATTCACTCGGTCCTTATGATATGTTCATTAACCAAGACATACTTCTTGTTCTCCTCACTATAGTATTGACTATTGGTTTTATAATTATATTCCACTTGGAAAATATGTCTCCACAGAAAATATATCACGATATATGTTATCACAACAATATATGACGATAGATGTCTCAATAATCTCTCACTATAATACGATATAATTCCACAATTGATAGTAAAGCACCAGTTGAAGTATATACTGTATATATACTGCCACTTTCAATCGCCGTGGCGTCTCGATATATGTCGCGTAACAGGTTGCTTCGTTCGAATTCGTAACGCCGCGCACAGCGGACAATTATCTGCTCGCTGAGTCAACACATTGCTCACTGCCTAAAACGGACAGTATTATACGGTACCAAACAGAGTGTGAATGTGTGGGCGGGCACCCGCGGGGAACCATGAACGCTTCGGCAAACAAAATCTCTCCAGCTATTTATCTATTCCCATGCAGCAGGACCGACCGGGTGTGGTGGTAGCATTATACAACATCTTTTCAGAAGAGCGAGAGAGGACAAGATCCTTTCATCTCGATGTTGTCTTAGCATTGGTATCTGAATAGGCAGTGGGTGCACAAACACAATAGCGCGCCTAGCCATTACGTCGTTCGCTCTACGCACTGGAGGAAACCCCACCCTCTGGTATACCATTGTTGCATCGATGGAGATCTATAGATTCCTTTGCATATGAATTGTTCCCACACTGGTCACAATGGACTGTACACAAAAGCGAAGAATCAATGGGCTGATGAGAGAACTCGATATTATTGTTTTCTCATGCATCTTCGAAGGTGAAAGATGACGTGTCGGCCAGTAAAAGAAACACTCCGGCATCTAGCGGCCGGGCTTCCAGCATGTCTATATAGAAAGTAACTTGACAGACCGTTAGATAGGCGACTGGATCTAACGGTCATATTCATCGTTCCTTCATGTTCTCCGATCGTTATTACAAACCATTGAAACCACTACATAGAACAAATCAAGTAATATCATGTATAACATATTCTACATAAAGAGAATGATAGGACAGGTACAACAATATTCAATCTCGCACTATACAATTTTGTGATATAGGCCTACACCCAAAATGATATACCACTTGAACATTGTCAAAATCCACAAAACTTACCTAGAACTCTAATGGTTCTCACATATTACCAGTAGAAACATGGAGCAAGTTTTGGTTTTCCGAATTTCTCTTTCGTTATAAAGATATTTTTGATGGAAGTGATCGGATTTGAAAATCTCTAGTGGAGAATAATAACTGTACAAACTAAGTGCATTGAGTAATTAAGCAAATATATCACTTTGGATTTCCGCTCATTAGGCCTACTCGGGCATATATATGACATTCATTTTTACCATGGAACTTTCACACATCACTCAATGGACATATCATACCAAAAACATATTTTATCAACCATTAATCAGTTTTTGCACATGTCAACAAAGTTACCATGGTTACTAGATCCCTTTAACGACATGTTTGTTTTTTGTCATGACATTTCGCCTTTAAGTGCTATATATGGTTTATACTTGTATAAGAGTGAGAGCGAGGGGGAGAGACGATGTGAGAGAGAAAGAACGGAAGAGTGAAAGGCAGATCGGGTGGATAATCATCGACATAATTATAGAAAATATAAAGATGGGTTTGTTAGAAACACAAACATTGCAAAAGAACATCATATTCCATATATTACAGTTACCTCTTATATATTTCATCTCACAAGCATACCAGATAAAACAAATTAAAACAAAATGAAAACCGAAGTTTGAACGAACTCGTTCAAGGAAATACTTTCTTTGTTGCGTCTTAGATTAATAATTTCAAGTTATTCAAGTTAAAACAAATGACGGCGGTACAGTTTTGGTTTTGTTTACATTTGTGCTAAATCTGTAGGCTAACCACTATGAAATCATTCAAATAGCCCATTTGAAGTGTATTAGTTCAGGGTATCGTAGGAAAGTAATAATGTTCAGTGTTGAATCAAATCTATGAACAACTATGCTTTTACAAAAGGTACGCTCCGTCAACAACAAAAAAGGATACCACTAGATTCTAAAAATAGTTATTCTGTACGTTTACATATATATTGATAATAATGTCTGTATATAGGAATGAAAACAATTCATTTTAAAACAAAATTTACTTACTAACTAAACAACTGCATGATCAAAATTAAACATGGCCCCACGTTCTTTTTTACTTAAAAAGCCCAACAAAAACATTTCCCTATTATTATTATTATAATGTAGTTTTTCCAGATGGTCTCCTTATAGACTTACCGTAAAGTCTAATGAATATTAAAATGCTTCCAAATGTCTAGTGCACATTTAAAGCCAATATTGATATCAACCCGTGAATAGAATAAATTAATCAAAATCAATACAATTTTGGTATCAATTCAATATAATGTATCTTGTTTCCTAAGAATTAATACATTGGCCACAGGTTTGATTACTCAACGGACCTACTAGCTATACTTTTGATCAAAACACTAATCAACTAAGAGCAGCTGACTTTCTCTCACATGTTTTTTTTACAATATTGACAGGTACTTTTTGGGAATGGGATACTAGAACTTTAACTGTGCATCCCAGAGCCTTGATTGTTTTATTAGATTTTATAAACTTGGTTAGATTCCACAAAGTAAATGGCAGTGCCTTAACCATTTGTGTGTTGTTTCACTCGGAGGTGAATTCCGTCCTTATCAAGGGGAGTGCTAACATTCATTCTCTCCTTTCATACAACACTATTTCACAGGAATATGCTGACCCCGAGGGGGCGGTATACAAGAAAAGAAATTGATGGTATATTTAGCATTTCAAAAGTTAATTTAATCATATCATGGGCAGTTTAGCACTTAGCAATATTCACAACTGTCGGAATGCACACACGTACATACACACATAAATGCACACACACATACATACACATCTACAGGTGTAGCGAGTTACGTAATACCTATTCAACTGGGGGGATGAATGAATAGATCATCCCCCCCACTTGAATGGGTATCAATGTCATGTCTACGCCTGTGGCACACTTTTTTTTTTTTTTTTTTTTTTTTAAGTAATTTTTATTCCTCCAAATAAACATTTACATTTGAATATACATACCAAACCAAATATACATATACAACTATAATGAACGAAAGTAGAAATGGTTATCTTACATATATAAGCAAATACAAATCAACTGTATATTCAATTTCCTGACTTCATGGAATTAACATAATGGAGGTTTTGTAACTAAAAGTAAAAGGAACTAAAATATGCCCCTTTACCCCCCCCCCACCCCCAATTACCCCAAGAAAAACCCCATCCCCATCCAACCACCGATCGCACCACAATCACACACATACCGCAGACACCCATTCCAGTATTCTGCTCGTTTTGATTTTAACCAAAAGAGTAATTAATTAACAATATAGAAAGCTGTCACATTCAACTAAAGAGGGTAGAAACCCAGAACCTTAATAATAACGAATTCCCTATAATTCTAACAAAATTAAATTAATCATATTATACATGTATTTGATGGTGTTCCCACTTTTGTAAGTGAACTCCTAGTTTACCCTTTTTAATAGCCATTTTTTTTTCTTCTTCTTCTTCATAATCCAAAATAATTTTCTGTACTTTCCGTACAGAAGGAAGTACACCTTTTGTTCTAAAAGAATAAATAGTATATTTTAACAAAAAAATAATAGAGTTACAATACTTAACTCTATGCGATCTACCTGTCAGTCCTACAAAAATTATTTTCCAATCAACATTCCTAATTTCAATCAAATCAAAATATTCAATTATATCTAACCAAAACCTTTGTACGTATAAGCATTTAAAAAATAAGTGTGAATATGTCTCAATCTCATTTTTACAAAAAGAGCATAAATTATCAATAACAAATCCAAACCTAAATAAATGTTCTTTTGTATAATGCCCTATGTAATAATTTATATTGGAATTCTCTCAACTTACCCACCAAAGCTGCGCTCTTTAATCTTAAAAATATATCCTTCAATTCTTCATTACTATAATCAAAATTTGTATGTCCATCCCCAATACACAAATTATATTCCTTTTGAAATGTTTTAACTAAATAGTCATACATATGCCTAGATTTGAAATCAATTAACATTCCTATATATCCCGAAACTTTTAATCTAATTTCAACACACACACACACACACGCACACACACACATACACACACACACACGCACATATACACACACAAAAACACAAATATCTATACGTTCTCTAATGAACTATCAAGTAAGATACATTGCTGCACAGCTTAATGGACACAAAAGTAATTACATCACATTATTTTTTTTAGCATATGCCAGTAGCTAGCCATTAATTAATGTTAATGTTTTGAAACAGCTTGACCTTTGATTTAGGTTTTTGATAGTGGGTTGGAAACTGGTCAACTGTATTCTTGACAACCACCAGGGCCCCGTTGCAGAAAGAGATATCGATTGTAAGTTCCAATTAATTGTAAGTCAGAGAATATGCGTGTTTCAACCAATCAGATTTGCGCATTTAGAACACATGATCTGACTTACAATTAATAATTGTAACTTACAATCGATTGTACCTCTTTCTGCAAGGGGCCCAGGTCACACAACTTTGGCTTGCCTGACATGGTTTAGAACCAGAGTCCTTGGATGGCAATGAACAGTTGCAACTTCACACTTTGCTACTTTCAATAGACATATTGGCCCGAATTCTCATCAGTGGCTCAACATGAGCTTGGCCTAAAAAGACAAAGACTACCAGTAACACTTTGCGCCAGCAGACCTATTGTGTAGTTGCTATGGTCCCCGGATATATTATAATGCTTTCATTTCATTATCCAGTCAATCCCTTGCAGGTCACCAGCAATACAATGTCCAGGATGATCCAGGACACAATTTGGCTGATGACAGACTATACTATGACTGAATTTCAAAGGGCCCATTGTCCTGCTGCCTATAATCAGAACTCAAGGGATTGACTGGATAATGAAAGGAAACTATTAGAATATCTCTGGGGACCATAGCAACTACACAATAGGTCTACTGGTGCATAGTGCTACCGGTAGTCTTTGTCTTTTTAAACCGAGCTCAAGTTGAGCCACTGATGAGAATTCGGGCCAATGGGTATAATAGGGGAAATTTTCACTACAGTGTACTGGCAACGGGAAGTGTTTACCTCTACCAAAACACAATAGAAGCATACAGAAGAATGCACTTACAAAACAAATGTTGCATTTCATGCTTAATGAAGTAGTTTATTTACAACTATACAAAATATATAAATTTATCAAGAAGACAAACAGTTACATTTTCATTTTCACAAATATTACGTTCATAACTAGGTTGACACATTTTTCTTGCAGAATAAACTATTTTGCAGGGAACAAGCATTTGCTCTCTGAGACTGATTTAAGAATATCAAAATAGAAATAGCCTACTCAATTAATCCTCAAATCCATGAATATTACAGTGGCTAGTTTATTCAAAAATACAGAGTGCTATTAAAAGCAAAAAAACGAATCAAGACATTTTACTAACATATGATTGAACAAAGGCACAAATTTACTTTTCATTCAGACTGTGAAACTGATACTTTGATGATGCACAAAAAGCTCAAATGAAGCTCTAAAAGGTTGTGGAAAAAATAAAATGTCTGGTCAAATTCCAAGGATAGCCATCAAAATGTCTTCTACTGTTAAGGAATGAATGAGACTTTCGTAGGACCAAAACACTTGGAAGATAGAATATTTAATGTGATCTACAGTGGAACCTTGTTATAAAGAGCTCTGATATATTTTTTTTAAAAACAATTAAACAAGGTAATTTTGCCTTTCCAAGCTCTTTATTTCTTCAGAATTTGTACCCTGAAATAACAAGATTCCTGATATAACATGGCAATTTTCATGATCTCAAGGTTCTTGTATTAACAATGTTCCAATGTAATGTAAACTGCTCAAATTCCATCACAATGTTGTCTACTGTTGATGAATGAATGAGACTTTCATAGGACCAAGACACTTGGAAGAGAGAATATTTAATGTGATCTACAGTGGAACTTTGTTATAAAGAGCTCTGATATATTAAAAAAAACAATTAAACAAGGTAGTTTTGCCTGTCCAAACTCTTTATATCTTCAGAATTTTAACCTGGAAATTACCAAGATTCCTGATACAACTAGGCAATTTTCATGATCCCAAGGTTCTCATTATAACAAGGTTCCAATGTAATGTAAACTGCTCAAATTCCATCACAATGTTGTCTACTGTTGATGAATGAATGAGACTTTCATAGGACCAAGACACTTGGAAGAGAGAATATTTAATGTGATCTACAGTGGAACCTTGTTATAAAGAGCCGATATATTTTTTTAAAAACAATTAAACAAGGTAATTTTGCCTGTCCAAGCTCTAAATATCTTATAAATTTTTACCTGGAAATTAACAATATTCCTGATATAACATGGCAATTTTCATGATCTCAAGGTTCTTGTATTAACAATGTTCCAATGTAATGTAAACTGCTCAAATTCCATCACAATGTTGTCTACTGTTGATGAATGAATGAGACTTTTGTAGGACCAAGACACATGGGAGAGAGAATATTTAATGTGATCTACAGTGGAACCTTCTTATAAAGAGCTCTGATATATTTTTAAAAAACAATTAAACAAGGTAATTTTGCCTGTCCAAGCTCTTTATATCTTATGAATTTTTACCTGGAAATTAACAATATTCCTGATATAACTAGGCAATTTTCATGATCGCAAGGTTCTTGTTATAACAAGGTTCCACTGTATTGTAAATTGCTGTTATCTAAACAAGTAATGTAGCAGCATGGAAACCTTCAAATAAATTTTGTTTTTACAATAATATTTGTGACCAGCTTTAGCAAAACCTGGCACTTGTCGGTAATTCATGTTTTGAAGAAATGTGCGTTTAAAGTTCACATAATGAGTGTAAAAGACTTATGATTGTAAAATTGAAACAATCATATCTTCATTTTGATTTTTACCGACAAGTGCAGGGTTTTGCAATAGCCGGTCACATTTATATCAGGTTATAACTTCAGTCATGTGATACTTCTGTATAACTTTCATTAGAAATTAATATCACCACTTTTTAATCATGCATGATCTGGGTATAAAGAAACTTGTTCAGAACTTTGTTCAGAAGAAAATAAGCTAATACACATGTAACTCTCTCCACATGATGGATATTTCATACAAGGCATACACAAAATGAACAATTATGAGCTTTCAAGGAAATGCAACCCAATTGCTATTCATGAAAATATTGATTGTACTTTCTGAAAAATACACCAATTTGAAAATAGTTTTTATTTAAAACTCTGCCAGTTCTAAATATCCAACTCAGGCTAATAAACAATAAATGTGTGACATATATAAGGGCAATGTTGAATGCTTTTAGGGAAATCAAATATTTTTTACTGTTGATGATGTCGACGATGATGATCCACAGCACATGCATGGCACCATTTATCTGTTTCAAACATTCAAAGACTGCTCTTGTCTTCAAAACCAAATGTAGAAAGCAAGTTGTTTTATCCGGACAATTATTTGACATTTATTTTGGAAAATAAGGGGAGGGCAATATGACATTCCTCAATTAATTGGGGCAAAGCATTTGATTGATATACTTTTTTTTTTAAATAACAAAATGGAGTAGATGTTTTCAATTCATAGATCACCTCTCATGATCAAATCATCTGTACTAAAGAGCTTCACAAAGGCATTACTAGCCTAATGTTTCTGCACAGTTCAGCCCTGCATAATTACCTGTTGCAACTTCTCAACTCCCTGGGGAGCATGCTAGCAACGAGCAGTCATATATGCAACAGACTAATTTACACCCAACCAGGAACCTATTCATACAAATGTCTTGCTATAGGTCAGAAATTCCCACCTATTGACAAGTTTTGAACATGGAACACACCATTGTAAGTTATGTACTCATGAGAGATGCCAGTGAGCTACAAGTAGAGAGCCTGAAAATGAGTCATTGCACCTGATTTAAGAGTATAGTTACAAATATCAGCCTTAATTTCTTGTTGACCAGTGCCTTCAAGCCCTGAATTTAAGCCGTTACCTGAAAACTGGCATCCCTGGCTTATCAGGGCTCACCCTTAGCAGTGGCCCAAGTGCCATTGGCCACAAGAAGTGTCATGGTCACTAGATTTTTGTTTATTAGCCACCAAAGAATAAGGATCTACAGCATCCACGTCTATGGTTGGGAGTCCAGCTGATTGTTTTATGTTGGCCCCCTGAAGGGAGAGCCCTGCTTATCCAGTTGAGCCACCACACCTCCAGAGTCTCCTTGGAGATGAGTTGCCTTGGCTGGACTAAGGTCCCACTACTATCGATAGGTTCTGTACCTCCGACACTAGAGATGAGATTTCTTCCATTCTGCAACAGGGTAAAACAATGCAAAATAATCAATGTAGCAAATCAATAATGTATTTTATCTTTCTGCTAACCTGTTAAATTGTTATTGATTTGTTTTTTATCCTCTATAGAACCCAGTCTGTGTATTTTTGGGATCAGTTCTGAACAGGTTAAAGCCAAATGACAGTATTGGGAAACGCCCGCACAATAATAATGACATAAACGCTTTTATCACCGACCATGTGAAAGCATATATTTTTTACTGGTATGGGAATATACAAATTTGGCCACAAAACCGCCTTTCAATTGATCTATTTGCAATTTAGAAGAAAATAATTGGTAAAAGATCGATATTGCTGACGGTTGTAATTTGAAATGTTCGTCCGCACTCCCCGACGTGCGGGAACCAAGCTGGGGAGGCCCAGGCGGAACAAGCTGTGAAATTTGTCGCCCAATTTCATCGCCGGCGCATGGAATTTTCCTTTTATTTCCACATTTTATGATGTTATGGTTCATATTTTACCACATAAACCCTGTTGCACCACAAATTGTCGTACCTGCACAAATTGTCGTATGCGACAATTTGTGCAAAATGTTGACACCACAAATTGTCGCTTTCTGCACAAATTGTCGTTTGCGACAATTTGTGGAGGCGACGGCGACAATTTGTGCTGGTAGCTGGCACCACAAATTGTCGCCACACCTACGGTCCTGTTCAAAGCCATGATGACATACATTTTTGATTAAAATGATCATTCTTGACATACGGATATACAGGGTTGCCAGATCGCGGCTAGTCTTGACGGCCAGACTCTTTACGTTTCACGGCCAAATTCCTGGTTGAATACAAATTTCTTTTGACATCGAATAAAAAAACATAACCATTTTAATTATTACAAAGACAGCACGAATAAATAAACCATGTATTCACAAACGAAAATACAAAAAAGACAAGAAATAAAAAAAAAAGGGGACAAATCATTGCCCCCCCCCCCCCCCCCAGCTCACAAACACCCATGAAAGGTACCTAGCTAGAAACTGAAGGAAAAGCAGAAATTAATACAACCGAAAATCACATAAAAACGAATATTAACACATGCTCACACATGGCTTGTTTTTTTGTTTAAGTTGTCTCGAATCCAATTTGTAGTGTTCTTTAATGGTCTCGGCGCGCCCCCAAAACCAAATAGTCTCGGTCTCGGCCTCGAGATTTGTTGACGGATCTCGGTCTCTGCTTCGTAAAAATCTTCCACTGGTGTCGACGCCGAGGCCGGCCTCGAGTCCACCAACACTGATTATTATTATTATCATCATCATCATCTTTGTAGCTTGAAGACAGCGACTGACGACAATTTGTGCAATATGCGACAATTTGTGGTGTGAGGTTTTACGTGATTTCACAAATTGTCGCCGGGTATGGGGACGGCGAGAGCAACACAAATTGTCGCAAACGACAATTTGTGCAGGATGCGACAATTTGTGGCGTGAAATTTTGCACAAATTGTCGCATACGACAATTTGTGCAGGTACGACAATTTGTGGTGCAACACTCCCTCTTTTATACCATTTCAACCATGTTGATCAATTAATGTTTGGCCAATCGAGTGGCTTTCCTTAAGTGTCCTAATTAAGGCTGAGTCGGTTCGGTCGATCACACCGGTTACCGACCGTTTCAATCGGGACCCGGTTTCGTTATATCGGAAACGGTGCCCCGAAAAAAAAAAAAAAAAAAAAAAAAATTTAAAAAGAAATTAAGATTATCACAATAATGTAGTGGAATTCAAATAAAAACGGGGCAATTGATATCATTTACTTTAAAGAGTGGTTATTTTCGAGAAATTCTTGGTTCGTTACTTCGTTTGACAGTCAGAAATTGAACAGGAAGCGCACAATTGCTAGTCATTTGAACGATATTGTCGGCGGATGTGCACACAAAGTTAGTCCGATACTCCAGGGGAGTTGTCTGATGGATCTTTGTATGATCCAGCTGATGAGCCAGTGCATTCAAAAAGTGGCTCAAAATACGTTTTTTTGTCATTTGCAACATTTTAAAATGTTTTGATATTCTACTTACATGATTTCATGGCGTTTGATAGCTGAACAGAAACAAAAATGCGCCCCAAAACAATGAAAACAATTACGCAAAATATCGATAAAAAACGACTACATGTATAACGTATGGCGAATGAATTAACATAGTTCCACCGGCCGGCGGATGAATCTTGCGTAAGAAAAAAGACCCGTAACTTGCACGCAAAGTATACGAGCGATATGCATGAAACAGCGGCCCGAAAACTCTAGCCGTCCGGTTTCACGATCACGAATGTTCCTTGGAAATTTATCGATAATTTGGCACAGTTTTTTCATTGTTTTTGGGGTGATTTTGTATTCTGTTCAGCTTTCAAATGCCATGTTATCATGTAAGTAGACTACCAAAATCATGTTGATTGCGAAAAGGCTAATTTATAGCCACTTTTTGAGGGCAGTGGCTCAGTCACAAGCGATTGTACATGTGATGTTTCCCCCCAACTAGCGGGCTAAGTTTCTGTGAAACGTGTTGCGATGCGCAATGGTGAACAAACGATCGATTTCTAGGTCCAATTTATTTCGAAAAAAAACAACTTTTCTTGCGAAACTGAGTTAATTCTGGATAGTCTGTAACTATTTTCCCGTAAAGATTGATATGTAAATCCATGAAAGCCTCAGTATTTATAATGTTATTTGCATATAAAAAGAGCAATATAAGCCCCAAACAGTGCATTTTTGCCGATGCTTGCACGATTGCGTGATTTTACCGGTCCGAGTTTCGACGGTAAAAATTTATCGGGATACCGGTTCCCGACCGGTAAAAGTTTATCGGGACCCGGTTCCGACAATTACCGACATGACTCAGCCTTAGTCCTAATACTGCACTATGGCTTTAATAATTAGAACAATAATCATCATAATGCCAACGCTAAATACAAATTTTTTGATTAATCAAGTGTCTCCATCCTTTAATAAAACTTCTTTTTTTTTTATAGAGACATGTTTATCCTATTCAATGTAGATTATATTTAATATTGATTTATTACATAAGACAATTAAATTACTATCAAAATCATAAAGTAATTATTGTATATACAACATTAACAATAATTATACTAAATAAAGTCAACCTGTGCATAGTGGACACCAAAGGGAAACAAGAAAAGTGGCTACTGTAGACAAGTGACTTCTATAGACGGGTTCCATTATATTGCTTTTGTCTGTTGGAGATCACTTTTGGTGGCCACCACAGGCAGGTTGGCTGCTATGGACAGGTGGCCACTAAGACGGATTAGATTGTACAGTCAAACCTGTTTAAGCGACCACCTGTATATAAAGACCACCTGTCTATAGAGACTGAATGCAGTATACATGTAAATAAACCTTTCTACAGAGACCACAAAACAAAATGGATGAAGTTGAAGTTGGGTGCAGTACTCACTGTTCTGAGAGGAGTGATTTCAGCTGTTTCTCTTGTTTCTGGCTGAGTGCTTGCTTGGGGTTGATTTCTTGCTGCTTCTCTGCATACTTCTGCTGATACTTGTGCTTGGCTTTCACCTACAAACAAAAACAAAGATATTAACAACAGCATGTATGCTTAACATATTTTAATCCATATTGCTGCTCTCTATCCTGGAGAAATGGGTGATCGATTGGCTGGAATGCTCTTTAGGGAGCGACATAATTGTATTTAGGTGTTTGATAGATTGTGGTGTGAATCTACTTTCTAATGAAATGTTGACGTTATTGTTGCTGTTGTAGTTGTAAGTGTGGTATTCCCAATAATTTCATTCAAATATAAATTCATTGTATGCCATGTTTATTGGTACAAAATATACCAAACAAAAATATACCAAACAAAAATTCATCAAATCAGGATATTTTCTCAAGGAGGAAAAATTAATTTACAAGGGCTACTTTCAAGCTTTTTTACATTATCAACATTCAAAACATTTTTTTTCACATAGAACTCTTTGTCAAATTATGGGGGATCTATTATGATTTGCATGGTCTAAATAGCCTCAACACCCATGTATTCTCACTAGCTTCATACCTGTTGCAGAGATGTTTTGAGGTGGTCCAGTTTGTTCTGAAGTGACTCCATCTCTGTTCTCATGTTCTGCTCAGCCTCAGACAGTATCGGCAGCTGGCTCTGCAGTGTGTGAAGGACTACCCCAACTCTATAAAATGACAGAAACAAATTAAAAAGGTATGATAAATATTTGCATCAAATCCTTCATGTTTCCATTCATTATAAAGTAAAATGCAATATTGTATTTATAAGATTGGTTGATGGCTTTCTACTGAGATGCTTAAAAACTAATGATTATGAATCATATAAGGCCAAAAAAAAAAAATTGTTTGATTGGCGTAACGGGCAACCAAAAATTAGGGTAGGTCGGGATTTTTTTTTTTTTTTGTCAGCACAAATACACAAAAACACACACATAACACATCGAAATTCCAAATTCTATTGCAATTTTTTTTTTTTTTTTTTTTTAAATAAAATTCAGAAAAAACCTCTAGGGTCGGCGTGCATTAGCGCCGGTATTTTTAGGGTCGGGCGGGTTACGCCAATCCAACAATTTATTTTTCATGGCCCAAGGCAGTATTATGTATAAATCAGAAACACTGAATTGCCTCACCTGTTAAAAATGTTGTTTATCATCTGCATGGCTGTACTGAACAGCGAGCTATTCTGCCTTGCCTTGGTTTCATCCCGGCTTTCACATGTCTACCTATCACTATTATTGCCGCATGTTTCATGCTCAACATTGATGACTTTGTATTGGTTAAAAGTTTTTAGGCTTACCTGTCTTCTTGTTTATCCTCAGCATCGCTGTAGCTCTCAGCGAGCTCCTCAGTTTTGCCACAGATTTCAGCTTTCAGCTGCTGGCATTAAGCAATGTCACTCATCTACTGCTGCTTATTCTAGTACTTCAGAATTCTGACTCTAGATACAAATAATTCCTCAAAAACTACAATACATACCTGTTTAGCAAGTCCTCTTGTTTATCCTCTGCATCACTGTATCTCTCAGCTAGTTCCCCAGCTTTACCACTGATCTCAGCTTTTAGGTGCTGGCATTCTGCGATGTCACTCATCTGCTGTTGCTTCTGCTGCTTCAGGATTTTGACTCTAGATACATAGAAATATAACAGAAATATTCACACAACAGAAAAGGAAAATAGAACTCGTAAAAACTGGACAAATAAATAAAGTGTGCCTTAATTTGCTTACAATGGCGATCTTTTGCTGACTTTTTAGGAGAATTTATCGTGTAATTAATTGAAGTCAGCTGTAGTTTTAGGATAACTGTTAACTTTTATTTTCTCTTGTGGTTTAGAATATGTTGTTTAAAAATGGGTTAAAAGTGGCCATGATAAGCATCACTCAGGAACAGCTGAAAAGAATCATCAATATGAAGTTATATTAAGGAAAATTGTATACTACTTCTCCCATTTTCAACACTGGTTTTTAAATATATTACCAACCTCGTGTCAATCTCTTCTTTGACCGTGTCTTGTTTGTTGATATATTCTTCCCTCAAGAGTCTTGGTTGCCCTAAGCAACAGGTTCAAAACACTTATCAAGAGTCAATTGCATCTTGTATACGTCCATACTGCTACTTCCACTTTCAACACTCGATCTTAAATATTACCAACCTCTTATCAATCTCTTCTTTGACCGTGTCTTGTTTGTTGATGTAATCATCCCTCAGTGTCTTGGTTGCACTAAGCAACAGTTGGAAACACTCATCAAGATTTAACTGAGTCGTTAAACTTATCACTATAATGAAGTTATAGTTTACTTCAACTCCCATTTACAACACTTGATTTCAAACCAATTGCTCACCTTTTTTCAATCTCTTCTTGACCATGTCTTGTTTGTTGATGTATTCTTCCCCCAGTCTCTTGGTTGCTTTACAGTTGGAAAACTCATCAAGATTCAACTGAGTCGTTAAACTCATCCTAATGAAAATAGTTTACTTCTACTCCCATTTACGACACTTGATTTTAAATATATTACAAACCTCTTCTCAATCTCTTTTTTGACCGTGACTTGTTTGTTGATATATTCTTCCCTCAGCGTCTTGGTTGCTCTAAGCAGCAGGTGGAAACACTCATCAAGATTTAACTGAGACGTAAACTCATCCTAATGAAGGACAATAGTTTACTTCAACTCCCATTTACAACACTTGATTTCAAACCAATTGCTCACCTTTTTTCAATCTCTTCTTTAACCGTGTCTTGTTTGTTGATGTATTCTTCTCTCAGAGTCTTGGTTGCTCTTAGCAGTAGTTGGAAACACTCATCAACATTCAACTGAGTCTTCGAACTTGTCCTAATGAAAGAAGGGGAAAAACATATTGTCAAGGGGTACAAAAATACTTTGGTATTAAAGTGGTGAAATTACACATAGTAGGCATGCTATATCAAATTTTAAAAAAATTAAAAAACACAAAGTCATATTTTCTCATTTGAGATGATGAAAAACATACTTAATATGGCAAAAACATAGCTCAATTTTTATCAAAATTATATTTAAAAAAAAAGGTTCCTCAGATCAGATTATTTTAAACCATATTCCATATTCTAAAAACATTTATTTTACAACCTGTTCTATCTGTCTATAAAGACCACCTATGAAGACCACCATTCTTGATTTCATGGAAGCATTGTGAATGTAGATGAACCTGTCTATAGAGACCACCTGCTTACAAAGACCATTGTTTCTGTCTCCCTTGGGAGGTCCTTACAGACAGGTTTGATGGTACTATAAATATTATTTAACTATAAATACTCTCAATAAAACTTACTTGAGTATGGGGTTGGAATGGTTCCTCTGTAGAAGTCTCTTAATGTATTTTTGGAATGGCTCTGAGCTGGTGCGCCTCAACGGGGACACGGCTTTCACGTCCTCCCGCCCCTCGCTCAGCAGTGGGGGTGGGGTACTAGCTTCTGTCGGCCTGCAAAAAGAAAACAAAATTATTTATTAGATCTCAATATATGGGTAAATAGAAGGGAATTATTCCTTGAAATGCAAGATGCACCTTTTCAGGGCAGATAAACTAAAGTAATTGTAATAATACTAATGCTTTGCAGAATAGAATTTCTAGATAGATGACACCATATAAACGCTTTATTTTTATCATGAATTTTATCATTTGTATTTATGTGAACAACAACTTCATAAAAAGTCATTCAAGAAATTTGGTTTCCCTTTGGGTGTGGGGGTGGATGTAAGAGTCAGGTTGGGGACTGAAGGGAGGGGCATATAACATAAAATATTCAGAATATATTCCTTGGTCTGTGCCAAAGTCAAGATATTCATATTTCAATATACTGTCAATATTCAAGCAAAGACTTGCAACAATGCTAGTGTAATTTATCGGTATGCATTTTTAAAGGAATTTTTTTAATTCAATGATGACCTTGTCACTTCAACTGTAATAATAATTAAATAATTATTCATGCTACAGCAAGATTTTCATCAGCCGGGCAGCCATACTACCTTGTTCTGTGTCAGGTATCAAAGACATTACCTACAAATTAACATCGTTCTAAAGTCTAGTCAGAGTTCATATACCTTTTTCAAATTCCATGACTTTTAAAGACCTTTAAAAGCAAGAATTACATGACTTTCAAAGACCTTTACAGCAATAATTCAATGGCTTTTCCACGACTTTTTTCAACATGGTTAACCAGTACTCATGACATCTTTCAGTACTTTTTGTAACAAATTGGAGTTATACGTGTATGTGAAAAGATTTCCCCACATCTTAGGATTAGTCTATTGCAATTCCATATAAGTCCATATATGACCCACAAGATCATTTTACACTTTCCCCTGTCTTTCAAGGCCTGGAAAGCATGAAAGGAAAAATTTCCTGACTTTCCAGGCCCTGTACGCAGAGCTGCCAACCTCTAGAACATGAAATCAGTACTCTCAAGGCTCAAAATCAGTAATTTGGGGAAGAAATCAGTAATTTCCTACGCGGCTCTGTGAACTATAAGTTTAGTGAAACGGTTACACGACGGTTAACCGACCGTCATCGGCAAAAACGTTTAGCAGAACGGGTAACCGGGAAAAAAAAAAAATGGCACGTTGAACCCTGCTAATCTATTGCTAAAGTGAAGGTATTTTACATGTATCACAAATAAACAAAACAAATAAACAAACGGTAAGAGAATTAATGATAGGGAGATTGAAAAAACGGACAGATATCAGATATATCCGGGGGAAAAGAAAGAAAAAAATAAAATAAAAAATTTCGGCATTCCGTACTCGCGTAATGGTTGTCCATTTCCGTACCAATTACGGAAAATCCGTACTAGTTGGCAGCTCTGTGTACGTACCTTGCTAGTTACAGTTCTGATAAGTAATTTTCTCATTTTCATTCTAGTAATGTTACTTCAAAACGACAGTAAAACTTACATGAGAGGAGCAGCAATACATTCCTTGTTCTGTGTCAGGCAGAGGAGGCTGTTGCCTAGCAACTGGTCACTTACAACGGCTAATCCAAGGATTGGTGATGGCTCACTGCAG
The DNA here is from genome assembly GCA_037951105.1 of Echinarachnius parma. Classification (NCBI taxonomy): domain Eukaryota; kingdom Metazoa; phylum Echinodermata; class Echinoidea; order Clypeasteroida; family Echinarachniidae; genus Echinarachnius; species Echinarachnius parma. The sequence goes on along the minus strand of JBAMJV010000588.1, from coordinate 134,159 downwards.
AAATACATCAATGGACAATACATTTATACCGTAAGATTTAGAATGAACAATCAAGTTGTGATAATATCAACAAACAATTTATGATAATATTAACAAACATTTTATGATAATATTGATAACAATTAATATAACAATAACAATAATATAATATAAATAATAACAATATACAATAACCATAATAATAATGATAGTAATAATTATAATAACAAATAATAATGATCAAGAGATTAGATATAGAGAGAATGAAAAGGAGAGTACTTAAATATGGTTCCTAAAAGGTGACGCATAACGAGTTGCGATCAATCGCAAAGTTGCGATTAAATGCAAGTAAAAAAATGCGCCCTAAATGCGCAAACCTGATTGGCTAAAATGTGTGTATTTTCTGACTTGCATTAAATTGCAACTTTGCCATTGCTCTCAACTCCTTATGCACCGCCCCCAAGTACGGAACTCCTTCTTACCATGTATCTGATGGCATGGTGCAGATCATGTGTCTGAGGATGCATGGCTCATCTTGACCAACTTCTTGGAGACTCTCGTCCTCCTCCCCAGCATCTGAAACATCGAAATAACATCCAAATAATACCAGCAAATCAACATGCCCAACATAAACAGGAAAATAGTTACAACAAAAACATTCAGAAGTTTGCCCAAAACTTAAACAAAATTACAATTGAGATCAGCTTTCTTTTTTCTTTTCTTTTTTTTTGTTTGGGGGATACACTGCTCATCTTGACCAACTTCTTGGAGGCTCTCGTCTTCCTCCCCACCATCTACAACATTAAAATGACATCCAAATTACCAGCAACATAACACGCCTTATATATTTCTGCATAAAAATAACATCCAAATTAACAGCAAATTAACATGCCCTACATATTTCTACATGAAAAATAACAGCAAAATAGTTACAACAAAAACAGACAGAAGTTTGCCCCAAAACTGAAAAAAGCATTACAATTGGGATCAGCATTTTAAAATTTGTTATTTAATATATATTTCAATGGGGCCAATGTGCTTGTTATAATCATGAGTATAGGAGCGCACATTTTTCTCAGGGGTGGCTGAGGTCATTGGCTGGAATAGTTATCGTTCCCATTTTTCACCTGACAAACAAAAAAAAGGTCTTCAGAGGAATATGACTTTTTTTTTGCTTTTGATTTGCTTTTTGCCCAAATATGGCCTCTTTCAAAAAAAATAAATAAACTAGATGGATCTTCGATTGCGCGCAATCGAAAATTATGCCTCCGCTATCACGCGATTTTAATATCAAGCCCAAATTAGCATGCACTGATTTAATTTGTAAAAATATTTTTCATATATTTTGAGTCCTGTCACCTTGACCATATGACTCCAATCTTTGATGGCTCCCTAAAAAACATTCAGGTACCAACTTTGATTGAAATCTGACATTTACATGTAGTTCTTGAGATTTTGGCATTACAAGCTTTTTTGCATGTATAATGAGTCCCGTGACCTTGACCTCATGACCCCAACATTTTATGGCTACGTTGACTCTTTATGATACATTCAGGTACCTAGTTTGATTGAAATCTGACATTCAGTTCTTGAAATTTTGCAATTACAAGCCATTTTCGCATATATATGGAGTCCTGTGACCTTGACCTTTGACCGCATGACCCCTAAAATCTAATCAGATCATTGTCACCCCAATATGTACACTCATACCAAGTTTGAAATTGATCCGTCAACCGGTTCTTGAGATATCGCGAGAACGAGGCATTTTTGCATATATATTGAGTCCTGTGACCTTGACCTTTGACCTCATGACCCCTAAAATCTAATCAGATCATTGTCACCCCAATATGTACACTCACACCAAGTTTGAAATCGATCCGTCAACCAGTTCTTGAGATATCGCGAGAACGAAAACGGGACGTACGGACGGACGGACGTACGGACGGACGGACGGACGGACGGACGGACGGACAACCCGAAAACATAATGCCTCCGGCCACTTCGTTGGCGGAGGCATAAAAAGTCTACGCCGGAATATGACTTTATTTTTGCTTTATTTTTGCTTTTAGCCCAACCTTTTTCAAATCTCCAGAGGGGCTGCAGCCCCCGCCCCCCCCCCCCCCCCCCCCCCCACCCACCCCCAAGCACCTGCCTCCCTATGGCTATAGATGGTTATAATGATGTTTCACTGTACTTACCATTCACACAGAATTTCTCCAGCTTCTCCAGCCAGGGTAACAGGACACTGTGTACACCTCCACTGTGTGAGCAGAAAAACCTCTTACAACAAGCAGGATCTACAGAGTGGAAAAAGGATTGACAAAGGTATTGTTAATTAAAATCAACTCTCAACAAAATGTGTCATGTTTCTCCCTTACCTACCAATGTAATACACCTCTGCTCAGCTCAATTTGGAAGCTTTCCAAGAGACAAATGAGGAGCATTATTACTATAAAGCAATGCTAGAAATTAACCTTTTTGCCTTTTGGCCCAGTCGGGCAAGTAAAAACAAGATTGTTCAACTTTGAGTGGCCCGAAACCTAAATCTGGTGGCCCCAAACAAAGAAAAACATAACAAATTCTGTTAAATTTGGTTGCCCGAACCGGGCAGTAGAATTTAGGATCAATGGCATTTGGTGGCCCGGAGCTAATTTTTAGTGGCCCAGGGCCAGCGGGCCTATGCTAATTTTGTATAAAGCACTGTATAAAGGGCTTAGATCTGCAGACAGGTACTTTCTTCAGGAGGATTAATTAATATAACATCCCTACTAAACAAAAGAAACCCTTTACTGTGATATGCCAGTGGTTTATAAATGATGAACAATTTTAATTATAATACAGAATAAGTTCTGGTATAGGTGTAATGATAATTTCACTTTGACCGTAAGGGGAATTTTTGTTCACTCAACATCTGAACAATTCTTTTTAATTTTGTTAAAATGTCTGCAATATTTGTAATGTTTCCTAACTTGTACATGTAAGTGCTATGTGTAGCATTTTTGTGTAATGAAATCAATTAATTAATGCACATTATATTCACAAAATCTTAGGCAAAGTTTGATTTGATTTGGTGTATTTTTGATTTTTGATTTATTTTGTCTTTCCTTATTCATGTTTGTAATTTAATGTGGTCAGATTTCCATAAGAACCCACACCCCCTAAAAAAACAAAACATGAAAACATTTTTTCGAAGTTTCTTACCTGAATGAAGCATGATGGGATAGGAAATGTCGCTGTCAAAATCGTCCACGGTGACTGGGCACCTAGTGATCTCCACCGTCTCATACACATAGAGAGAGAAGCCAGGCCTGGACAGTGCTAGAGAAGATACACTGGATAGATCACTACCGTGTAGGCTAGACTGTGATGGGATAATGAAAAAAGCAATGCAAAATATTATACAAGTTTATATTTCCAGACAATATAAAATGAAATGCTAAATTGGTTTCACTCCAACATATCTGACAAAAGAAAAAAAAGAAAAATTAATCATCTCATAGATTGTAATGACGTAATGAAAGTATGAAGGTCACAGTGATTGTGTACAATGTCTTATTACAGTCAACATAAAACTTAATATTAAATCTTCATTCTAACATTATTAGAAAACAAGAACAAATGAAAAATACAAATTGTAATGACTTGTTGTATTCTCATTTTATTCATCCATGCAACCTTCCCAAGAGAGAGAAACAACACAGACACTGACAGTACTTGATTTCTATCCTAACAAAATTAAGGTGGACAGGAAATGTCACCCCATGAGTGTGCATCATGTATCTAAATTGCTATTGTCAAAAAGGGTCCCTTCTTCCAGTCTAAATTATGTTTAGTTTTTGTTTAACATTTAGTGCAAGGGTTTACTAGGGATAAGTGTTAGGGTTTTGGGATAGAATTGAAAATCATTGTTGGTTTTTAAACCAAATTCATAGCAGAGCAATCGTTGCAATATTCTCACCACATCATCCCTGTCATCCGTATCCGTGGCAACCAGAATGCAGTGGTGGAGGAGACCCGCGCTGGTAGCCACAATGAGGACAGGAGGTTGGCTGGTCAGGCAACACAGACTGCATGCATCCATCCCGTAGTTATCTTCGGCCGGTGGGTGCATGGGTAGAGGGCCTTCTAGCATGGTGTGGGAATACCTAGAGTACAATGAAGAAAGTTGAAATGTCATGTGAAATAGGCTTAAATATTATTTGACTTCTAATCAAAACATTACAGGAGGTTGGCTGGTAAGGCAACACAGGCTGCATGCATCCATCCCGTAGTTATCTTCGGCCGGTGGGTGCATGGGTAGAGGGCCTTCTAGCTTGGTGTGGGAATACCTAGAGTAACATGACGAAAGTTTAAATGTCATGAAATAGGCTTAAATATTATTTGACTTATAATCAAAACATTACAGGAGGTTGACTGGTAAGGCAACACAGGCTTCATGCATCCATGCCATAGTTTAAGTTATCCTTGGCAGGTGGATGCATAGGTAGAGGGCCTTTTTGCTTTGTGTGGGAATATCTGGATACAGTGGATAGTATAGTTGAGAAAGTTAAAATACCATACGTAATGCAGTAGAAATATTTATAAGAAACTTAAGACATACTCATTTTCCTTGTAGATCAGATTGGAGAGGTTGTAAGGCGCATTAAACAGTTGACACAAGAATGTATTATCATCATTTTTTTTTTTTTTATAGTAAATCGGTTTAATTGATTTCATTTGAGTCTATTCTTATGGTTTTATCAAGACAGGTCATACTTACAGCACATAGTATTTATTCATGGTCGCTCACAATTTAAACTGATCACGCAGTGAAATCATACATGGGTGGAAGGTGAACATTTTAATCCTCGTTTAAATTCAGTACAATATACACATCTGATATCCACACGTAAACTTATCATTTAAACAAAATACCTGACATCCGTGAGACTTGTGTTCAGGACATAGACGTCTCCATTGCCCCTCAGAACAAAGACTGGATACACCAGGCTGTCTGCCTCACTGCTCTTTCCCCTTGCTGAGCTGTAAGGCGATTCTGTGGGCGGACCAAAATCAAATGAGACGGCTATCTCGCCCAAAGCAGCGTCGAATGTGGAGTGGGAGGAGGAGAGGGCATAGCTAGTGGCGTGGGAACCTAAACGATGTGACTGGATTGGTTTCAGTGGAGAGCTGAGGTCGTAGAGTCTGGAAACAAGGAAATGAACATCAGAAAAGTCAAAATTTGGAAAAACACTTAAGATTATTCATTTATTACAACATATTTCTGAAAATTTGCTGTTTAACTGTAAACAAATAAGTCTACTTCGTTACTTTGGAATTTACCTTAAAAATATGGAGTTTGTTTGGAATCTTCAGTACTACCATCTATAGTCATATCATACATAAATGTATCATAAGCATATTGTTTGAACAGTTCAATGCATTATCATGCATTACTGTTATACTCACATGCATTGCAAATGAGTTCTGGTGTTAGTTAAGATTGATGAGAGCTTTGGAAAGCTTTGGGTTGGCATTTGCAATATTTATTCAATTGAATATGTACATCTTTAATATATATATATTTATGTGGTCCCCCTGATTTCAAAACAACCTTACATGGCCATAAAGGAGACACAAAAAGCAATCTTGTTGTCTGTCATTTGTTCAGAAGGAATAACATGTTACCTGAGAAAGTTGTCTGACGTGAGTATGGCAAGGTGAGAATCACTTTCACTCCCGGGATACCAAGCTGCCTTCAGGATACTGATGGCTGAGTTGGAGATGAAGAAACGCTCTGCCACGGGAATGATTCTAGATGGGAACAAGAAAAAAACATGAAGGGCAAAGGTAAAATACAAGAGGGCTCAGGAAAATCATACAAGTGTAAGGTAGTTATTTTGACATTGGTGTTCAGTTCAGTTCTATTATGCTCATCCCCTTTTGTCACCGTCACCCCATTATCTCAGTCAGCTCATTCATGTCTACTGCTATTTCTGTTCTATTGTTTCCCTCCTGGTATGCTTGCCACTTGTATAGCCTCTCTCCCCTTCTCTCTCTTTCTGCCCATCTCTTACTTTCCCTATGTTTGGGTGTCAGCATGCCTTTTTCTATTATGTTTGGTTGCCTCATCTCATCTGCATCATCACCTGGTCGCATTCCACTATCACCACTAACCTTATAGTTAGTTCTACCCTCTCCAGGTTACTTATTAGTTGATACAGTTTACTGTATCACACAAGTTTGTACATTGAGAATGAAATAGGTCAAGTAAAGGATTCAAACCAGCCTTTTTGCCCTTCAATTAATTTGTTTGATCTTTTTAAATCTGCATTTCAATATGATATAGACCAAAATAGGCCAAATTGATGTCCTTGTCCTGGATTTTTCAAAGGCCTTCGACCTTGTATCGCACAAGAAACTCCTGATGAAACTGGACCATTATGGAGTCAGAGGGAAGACACTCAACTGGCTAAACGACAGGTTTTCAAACCGATCTCAAAAAGTAGTTATAGATGGGGAATTCTCCCACTCCATCCCAGTCACTTCTGGAGTCCCACAGGGAACCGTTCTCGGGCCCTTGATGTTTCTTCTATAAATGATATCGGAGAGCTGATTGATAATTCAACTAGCATCAAGCTTTTTGCTGACGACTGTCTGCTTTTTCGCCCAATCCAAGCTGAACAAGACCAAGTCCAGTTGCAAACTGACCTTAACAAGCTAAGACCCTGGGCAGAATCATGGCAGATGAATTTCAACCCCGCCAAGTGTGAATGTCTACGCATAACTAGAAGCAAGACACCCAAGATCTTCACTTACAATCTTATGGGAACAGATCTGAAAACCGTTAACGAATGTCGTTACATCGGCATCCACATCACCAATAAGCTAACATGGAAAAGTCATATAGATAAAATATCTAATGATGCCAACCGGATCCTCGGTGTTGTCAGACGCAACCTCGCTAGATGTGATCCACCTGTGAAGAGGATAGCTTATCTTGCCCTTGTCAGACCAAAGCTAGAATATGCATCTACTGTATGGGATCCCCATCAATCAAATCTCACTCACAAACTGGAAATGGTCCAAAGGAGATCTGCCAGATTCATCAAGAATGACTATCACCGCACTTCCAGTGTCACAGCTATGCTCCAAGACTTGCAACTGACCCCACTTGAGCAGAGAAGACGTCACTGTCGACTCACCACGCTCTATAAAACGTTACATAATGAAAGTGCAGTGGACATCCCACCCTATGTCACGAAAGTTGCCCGTTCAAGAGGAGAAGACGACAACAGATTCACGCCTTTGCAGTGTAGAACCCAAGCATACATCCATAGCTTTTGGCCACAAACTATCAAAAACTGGAATACTCTGCCTAAACTAAAAATATGCCATCTACTAAAAAATTCCAATCTTCCATGGAAGCAATTTAGTTTGCGTCCATACCACACTGACACTTAGTCATATCTGGACGTGATGCTGATAACAGCGATGTCCGGTTAACATTCTGAAGATTCTGAAGAATGCTTGTCATGTCTACAGACTTGTTTTGTAACTTCAATACTACACTCCCTGCCACACAACAAACATTGCTGTTCATAAACCTGAGCATATCTAGAAGATTCTTTTTTAGCAGTTTTTATTTTCCAAACTGATCAATCTGTTCTTAATCTTTACCTGCAGTTGATCTGAGCTTTGCCCCCTTCAAACAGTCCATGTTTTCCGTGTCTCCTTGGTAACTCGAGCACACTGGCCCCTCTCCTCCCATACAGCAGGACTTGCTGCCCCGAAGGACTTATCTCCAAGAACTCCACATCAAAGATGGGGGCATTGATGCAGAGTAGTGCCTGTATGGAAATAAACATGAATCACTAATGATTATAAACTGAAGGACAATCACACTGTCAGAATATAATAAAACAGGATTAGAACAAAATTACAATTATTTTTCTTTCCATTTAGTATGGACGGGAAATAATATGTTTTTGAATTTTTTTCTACATTTCGTGGTCTTCAAAACAACAAAGTCGGTATTCGGTAATTATTATCAAATTGTATGAATTGTGGATCACATAAACAATTTTATTTTTGCATTTGCTGGTAAATGGAGAGAGGAATCGGCCAACAAAAAATATTTTTGTGTAGGATAGTGCAGCAGGCGGAAGAGGTTCATCTCTGCACAACCAACGATATTGCAATGTAGCTATGTGTGAGAATGGCCATCATTTTGTTTCTTTTGTTCTAAAATAAAAAAAATACAAAATACGGCTGTTCCGCACTCCAACTTTTAGGAAGCCTGAATGAAGGCTAGTTCGTATTGTTTTTGAGTCTTGATAAAGACTAGTGTTCGTGATACGCGATGTGCGTAAGAGACTTGAATACATGCTTGTACACCTAACATCTCCACTGCCTCTGATTTCTGGCTAGTTTTCGCTACTTTTAGAGGTAGTTTGGGTGGAGGATGTCGTTGCCTGTATTTGAGTCCGATGTTTGGATGCCGATGTCTTAACAACGGCAAAGCTAAAGTTACAAAGCCAGTTTCCGAAGAGTAACATTTTAAATAATTGTGATCGTGAAGTAAATTCAATCCTACCAAAATCATAAAAATAGACAAAAACAGCAACAATTTATTTTCAATTTCAATTAAAAACTATTATGATTATATTAAATTTAACACACAGTACAATTACCAAGTCCAACAATATTATGAAACAAATAATTGTAATGGTCCAGAAAGTGTTGCACTGGCTAGTTATAAAAGTAACATGTTGTTTGATTTGGCATGTCTGTTGGGACTTCTAAAATAAATTAAAAAATGAAAGTTTGACACATCAATCATCATTCATAATTTACTATTATTTATTTCAAATTTGTCCAGTTTCAATCATGAGTTTGACTTTGATAATGCATTATTCAGATACTCACACAGTCACTGACAGACACTAGACAAACACACAACACACACAAACCTAAGTACCGTTACCTAAATCCCACATGCACACAACATTTTTACTTTGAGTTTGAGTCATGTCTCAAAAGTCAAATTGCAATTTCCAAGCAGAGTGACATACCGACACGAAAAGCAGCGAGTGGGGCTTACCTGTAACGTGTTAACAACTTGTTCCTTCACAAGAACAGTCCGGAGGTTGGCAGTCAAAAGTCTTGCTGTGTCGTTATCCCACACGAAAATTTGCCCTTCGTGGACAAAAATAAGGCCTTCAGGGTGGACCTTCTTTGCATCCCCCTTTCCCACTGCCACCTGATCGTAGTTTTTCGAATATAGGATGAGAATTCAAATCGAAGCGCCATTCTTCCAATTCACTGTATTCCGCCATCTTTCTGAACTCGCAACTCGGATTCTGACAATCGGCCGGCGCGACACGCGGATCGGTACCCGGTTAGTCGGATGTAGGATCAAAGTGGGTGTAGACCATTGGGTGGTGGCGTAGACTGGAGGGGTACCAACCCCGGTTGTTTGCCTTGGGGGAGGAGGGAGGCAAGGGGGACAAGTGCACCCATGGGAAATACAGAATCAAACAATACTTTTTACATGCTGGAGAGTGCCTTAGACTAGTGGTGGGGGGGGGGGAGGGGGGGGGGGGGGGAGGGGGGGGGGGGGGCATCCGTCTGGCCCGACAGGGGCCTTGATTTTAATGTGGGCGCACAGGTTTTTCACCTAACAAACAAACAACAAGTTCCTCAGCCGTTTAGAAGGCTGGAAATCATAATTATTATTTTGTCCCGAAAATAATACTAGCTGTTGAACCCAGTGCGCAATCCATTGGCCTATACAATTGGCAATTTACCTAAAGGTAAAACAATTACATTTTTGTTTTGGTTTGTTTTGTTGTGTTGTGTGTTTTGGGGGCGGTTTTTTTTTTTTTTTTGGGGGGGGGGGGGGGGGTAAAGGCCTCATTCATCCATTTCCTTGGAAGTTTGAATTTTCCTTTACACATCCTATAAGGGTGAGTTAGATTTTCTGAGTGTCGGTGGGGAGGGGGGTGGTATGGAGGGGGGCTCATGGAATATAATTTAATTTAGAATAAAACATACGAATTTCGATTTTCCCCGTGGGGGGAAAACAATTTTGGTTTACCCCGTAGGGAAAATTACCCTTTCTCTCCCCCCCCCCCCCCCCCCCCCCCCCCCCCCCCCCCCAATAAAACAAGTCTATAAACATAATACAAGTCTATAAACATAATATATACCAGCTAGGTGGAGAAATGTTCGATAAAATGTAACATGGTTCTTTGACAAATCGGCTTGTAAATAGATTGTAGACAAAATAGACCAGATTGGTAGGAGACCAAAATGGATGATTGTAGACAAAATGGATTGCGGACGGACTGCGGACGAATTAATAAACTAACTGGTTAGAAGACAAACTGAATAGTATAGACCAACTGGGTGTAGGCCTATAGACTAATGATCAGTATACCAAATGACAAGCCAAGAACCCAATTCATGATTAAAATAACTGGCAATTTACCCCCCCCCCCCCCCCCCCCCCCCAACCCTATATTGAATACAACATTCACGGCGTTTAAAACATTATATTATTAATTACTCATATTAGCGCGTACCACTATTTATGTCAATCATAGTATTGTTCCATGATTCTATAGTAATACTTGCTCGATCAGTAGCACTTGGGTTTCATTATAGTATTCCAATTTCACGTCCGCGTAAATACGGTAAATTAGTAACTTTGGAGTGTGGTTGTGCTTGGACATAAATGTCAGGAGTTAGGGGCACACATTGAAGGATTGCCCCTTCTACTTTTATTGCTTTGTCAATTTGTGTTACCTCGGTGCCCTGATATGCCCACATACCTCATTTGTGCCCCCCCCCCCCCCCCCCCCCCCAGTAGTCTTCTTCTTCTTCTTCTTCTTGGTACTGCAAACAAACTCCGCATGATGCGGATATACAGTTGCAGGCACTTGGTGGGTTTAGGTGTGCGCGCCTAATTGGGGAGCCCGTGGTGGGCCCTCCTAGTGAAATCTAGCATATTGTACGTAGGATATAGTAGTTGTACGTAGGATGCCACTTGAAGCTTGTTGGCTGAAGAACAGCCTGTCCAGAACGAAGCCCTTTGGAAGACATTTGCTAGAGATCGCAAGTGGATTGTTGACAGCTTATAGTATGGGCAAGATGCATGGGGCAAGATGAAAATCAGAACACTGATTGCCCTCCTTTAAAGTCCTGTGAGAATTCTTGCACACTAGTTGCTAAGTATACTGCCTGCTTTTCAATAATTGCCCTATATTTTCATTGAAGAAACTATATTATATAAATTATATAGGCCTACACTGAGGAATTCATAATCCCGTTCATAACTTAAAAATAACACAATAGTGTAAAAACTGACTAAACATAAATTGAGCTATGTGATAATAAAAAGAATCATACATACAACATGTCATGAATACATTTTAAGCACTGTTTTGCCATAATAAATATAGACTGTTGTGTGATTTTTAAATTTTTATCATTATCTAAACAAGTATGACTCACTATTAGAGTGAGTAGTGATCATAGCAAAATAAAGTAACTATAATGACCAAGGAAAGTAGGCCTATTCGTGCCCTATTCGTGGTAGCTATATAGAGACTCATGAATAAAATGTATGTATACGACTATTGACTAGTGGGACAAATAATATGCTCATAGTCAGTAGTATAAGATAATAATTAAGAGCCCGTCAAGATAAAAACAATACTTAGTATTGTTTTTATCTTGACTGGCTCTTATTATCTTATACTCCTGACTATGAGCATACATGAATACAACATGTAGTCATTCCGACGTTATATCTCCGAGCGCGTCGACTATGTACAACATTTTTTCACTATGTTATTTCTGGAAGAGCGCCATCTGACGTTATATTCACAGCACCAGTGTTTGATCACGTGACCGAAGCGGCTTTTTCAAAGCACAACACAAGCCACAATAGTTAATACACGTAAAATACTATGCACATGCAATCGCATAGCAGACAACCTTTTACTTGTGTTGTGAATGCAAGCTGGACGTCGACTCGACTAAACCAAATCTAAAAAAAGTGGAAACAAAATCAAACAGGATCAGGAGAAGGAAAGATTCTAGGCCGACTGCAGTTACTGTGTTAGATTATCCACCTCGGAATGATTGGGCTCATCTCATGAGGTACGTATTTATGATTATTGTGTAATTTGTCTTGGCATTTATTTATTTGGTTTAGGCTACTTGTCTTCAGTTCATTGTCATTTTCTAAATTGAATTTGTCAATTGTCATATTTGAAAACTTCAGAATCTGAAATCCTGAAATCTGAATCATGAATGAGAAATTTTAAAACTGAATTTCTTGCAAGTGACGTGGTGGCTGGTGCAGTTAATTTAATTGTAATGACATGCCCTGAAATCATTGAATCTGGCCTGAAAAGAGAAGCTTATATTAATACTAGTTAGTAAGGCTGTCGATTTCGGGTATATTTACTACCCGGGACTCGCGATAATTTTTCGGGCGAGTCCCGGGTACCCGAAATTTATCCATTTGTTGATTTCGCTATAGGCATGTCACGCCGCTGGGAAAACATGTTCATTCAAGTGACAAGAATGCAGCACATTTCCATAAATTCGGACGTACATTTCACGCACTTCAATTAGGTACTAAAGGAGAAGTAAATGTAAATTATAAGATTTTATGTGATCAATAGATTGCTAATGATGAGTAGAAAATAATAATATGACTTATTCAGATTTTACCACCATAATGACCTTGTACCGATCAAAAAACACTGCATGGTCGGACGTACTCAGAGAAAATGATTTTTCTGACATGAGGATTTCAACTGGAAAACTCTGTGAAGTTGATCATTTTTTGGGGCCAAATCATCTATTACCATTCGGATAAGATTAGAAATGATGGGAAATATAAAAAAAAAATTGATATTTTCCCTTCGAAGCATGGAATATTTACGTTTTATTTTCGTGTCGGACGTACAATGTCGGACGTACAAGACTGCCATGTCGGACGTACATGTGTTATACAAATGCAAGTCTACTTGCTGCTGAAATATTTGCTGTAAATAGACACTTTAAGTCATAATTAGTAACTAATGTTGTCTTAAATGGTAGATATAAACATGTTTTCACTGTACCATTAAATTATGGCAGTATAATACAAATAAAAACACAATTAATCTTCACTAACATGAATATGCACTGTTGGGACTACATGAACTATATGTATAATGTAAATTTGAAGTATAGGGTTGATTTTGTTATCACAAAATGTATGTTTGTTGTTCTTTCCTACTAAGAAAATTATTAAATGGCCTAAGTGAGTCATAATTAAATAATAATTATACAACATGGTCCATCTGAAGCCCTCTGAAGTATGTTTTTATGATATATTTTTTAATGACAGCATGATAGTGTGTAGTATTAGTATGTAAATACCCATACAAAATGTGACTATGGAATGTCCAGCCATATTATGATGATTTGTTAGAATTAGGGATATGAATCACTAAGTAATTAAGAGATATTACATTTGAATACACTCTTCAATCATACAGATAGGATACAGTGTGAATTTAAGTGTTTTAGGCTGGCAAAAACCTACTCATTTCAATGCCGTGTCGGACGTACATGGTCGGACGTACTCAAAAAGTGTACGTCCGACCACCCATTTTTTCCTTAATTAGTGATGATTGGATTTTTTTTTTTTACTCTCTGTGTAGAGGGGTTAGAACTTGCTTTGCATTGACATCCTGCCCTTTATTGGGTTCTTTGTCTTTTCGTGAAATTGAAAATAAGTGTTTTTCCGTGTCGGACGTACATGACAAAAATAGTCCTGATATTAATTAGCTACAAATCGTAATTAAAAGAGTATTTTTCTAATTTTTGTGTGGTAATGGATTCAGAAAGTTATAATGTGTACATCTATCATGATCAATTAATTATTCAGTCTATTTTAATTGAAATACATACAAATATCAAATGGTATGTTACAGCAAAGAAAAATCAGCAACTTCAGAATGCCTTGATTTGGAAGGGTCTCATGACCTTGACCTTGATCAATTTTTTTTTTAATGAATAGTTTTTGACAGTTCACATTATTACCTTCAAATTGATGTATCATTTGGACCAATATGATGATTTTGAAATTTTGGCCTACTGGTTGACATATTTATGGAATTGCCCGACAATAAATCATCTTCTAAAATACAGCAAAGAGGGAAAAAGGAATGAAAAGAAAATGAGAGTGGGCAGATAACTCGGGCGTTCAAAAAGGGGACTTTTTGCTTTTTTTTCGGGATATCGAGTATCGATTTTTGCGCCCGGGACTCGACATTTTTCGGCGGGACCCGGGTACCCGGGACTCGTCAACAGCCTTACTAGTTAGTGCTGTTAATGTTATCCGATCCGGGAACGATCCGATTTCCTGGCGGTAATCGCTTCCGAGCTGGAAACGATCCGGTTCCGGGAAATACATTTTCTCGGTAGAAAATCTCGGAAGATTTTGCCGACCCATTTTCTCCAGTAATAATTGAAAATGTGTATGTTTGACTTATTTAAATAAAAAAATGGGGGAATCAATATTGTTTACTTACTGTTTATGAGTGGTTAATTTGGAGAAATTCTTGGTTCGTTACTTCGTTTCGCAGTCGAAAATTGAACAGGATGCCCAAAATTGCTGCTTGCTAGTCATTTGAACGATATTGCCGACGGATGTGCACACAAAGTTAGGCCGACACTCCGGGGAAACATCTGATCAGGATATCTGTATGATCGAGCTGATGAGCCAGTGGCAGTGCATTCAAAAAGTGGCTCAAAATATGTATTTTGGTAATTTGCACCATTTTAGAATGTTTTGATATTCTACTTACATGATTGCATTTGCATGGTGTTTGAAAGCTGAACAGAAAAAAAATGAGCCCCAAAACAATGAAAAAAAATGCAAAATATCGGTAAATTTCGATCGCAGCAGTGGTCCTAGCAGGGTAATTCGTAACTGAAGCTAGCGTGCGAGTCGCGCCGGGGAACTGAAGTTATTTAGCAGATAGCACTAGCAATATATAGCACTCGTACTCGATCTTCTCACGATATCGCGCACACTGCGAGCAGAGCCGTATACGGCTCTGGCTGCGAGGTACCGAAAACTTGCTGCTAACTTCAACCTTTGATTATAGCGGCCGATTTCAGCTTATATAGTTATACCTCCCGAACGTTCTTTGGAAATTTACCGATATTCAGCGCAGTTTTTTCATTGTTTTGGGGGTCATTTTTTATTCTATTCAGCTTTCAAATGCCATGTTAATTGTTATCATGTAAGTAGACTACCAAAACGGTGTAGATCACAAAAGTGCTAATTTATAGCCACTTTTTGAAGGCAGTGGGCCCACCAGCACGATCGTACAAATTTACATGTGATGTTTCCCCGCGACTGGCGGGCTGAGTTTCTGTGAACGTGTGGCGCGATGCTGAACAAACAATCAATTTCTAGGCCCAATTCACTTCGGAAAAAATACTTTTCTTGCGAAACTGAGTTAATTCTGAATAGTCTGTAACTATTTTTCTGTAAAGATTGATATGTACATGCCTCAAAGCGTCAATATTGTTAATATTATTGGCATATAAAACAAGAAAGATAAGTCTACAACGCTGCATTTTTTTCAGAGCAAATTGCAATATTATTTTTTTCCGAGATCCGAGACGATCCAAGAATCCCATTAGCACTTTTGAATTCTACCGATCCGAGAACGAGACAGGATTTTTTCTTTACCTAACAGCACTAGTACAATGGCAATGCCATGGTGCATTGTAACTGCGTCTGTCTGGCCAGGTTCTGTAGCTAATGTTGTCTGTGCATGATCGTCGAGGCCTGCCCTGGTACATTACAAATTGTTAAAATTCATAAGTTTGAAATTCTCATCAAATCAAAATCAATCGTAAATGGCCATGAAATAATAAATGAATCAATCCCCAGATGCCAGAGTACTGTGTAAAATAGCAAATAACACAACATCATGTTCAAACAAAACAGTAAATGATTCGTCTTTTGGGTGATGCTTGCATTTCCCTTGGCTGCATTTACTTCACAGCCACAATGCTTAAATGTGCAGGCTGAACTTGAACATAGCGCCGACCAAACACATGAAATGAGCTGTTTTTATCATATCATCTAATCCTAGTTTTGAGGCTCAAAAAGTTATTTTTTAGTTAACTTAACCCATTACTTTGTTGGACTTGGTTGCATCCATATTTTAACTGAGCACTCTTTTTCAATTCTAAATTTCTAGTTTGATGTCATGATTTGCTGTAACTAGGATGCATGCAGAGACTGCTTGACAATCATCACTAAACGATCTTCAGACATTAGTTTGAGTTGCGGTCTGTTTCAAGATGTTCCATCGGACTCCGCTCATCTCACAACGGCACTCCAGCCAGGACAAGGAGAATGTCACCATTTTCACACCAAATGTAAGAGTCTGAATCAACAACCTATTTTTAAAAGTTTAATGAGTCTTAGAATCTATATTTTGTTATACTTAATAAAATGTCCTTATATTTAGGTTTCGACTGAACTTACTGGGGAAAACTTTATTTGCGAATATCTTAAAAACTGCATGAGAGTTGAGCATAACTGACAAAGTTTTTCTTTTCAACAATATAACTTCAGATGCTTCAAGAAGTGTCAGCAAAATAGTTCATTATTTTTGTGAAACATTCACAGAGCAGGGTCTATAAGGCCTCTATAGTGGTATAACTAATTGATCATTTAAATGTATAATTGTCATGAACTGGCAATGCAGATGCATGTTTCACCAGTTGAATGCACTAGTTATCAATTTATTACATGTCATTACAAATTATTTCAGAAATCGGCAAGACTGCGGACGCCGGCAAAGGTCTCGGAGACTGTCCCCCTCACTCCCTCCAGACAACCCCTCGCCACGGTCAACGGGGATGGATCTGGACTAAGGGGTCAGCAAATCAGAAGGCACAGCCTGAAACCTTCCCTGCCTCGCATCGAAGCCCTACGCAGTGAGGATGCAGGACTCAGGGTTGGCCCAAGGGGAAGCAAGACTCCGGGCAAACCAAAGAGACAGAAGTAAGAAGTTGTATAATTTGTTTATTTTCAGAAAACACAATTAAAATTATTAACCCGTTGCTTACGGGAACTGGGTGGGCTATGTTCAAAGTCTTTGGGGATTTCAGAATCTCGTAGTGAACGGGTTAAAATTATAGAATTAGGAGCAATTACTGTACACCATAATTCACTATAAATAAATAGCCCATTCAGTGCTGTCTTCATAGACATGGCTGGGGTCATGCAAATCAGAGGGCAGAGACTTAAAGGGGTAGTTCAGTTTTGGTAGAGAGGGCGGGCACTGCACATCACAATTTTTTTGTGAGGTAATGAAAAACTGAGTGTCGAATTTGAGAGAACATGCAATTTCAATGGCAGAATATATCTTTATTTAGTCAAAATCGGTCCAGAAACGGCTGAAATATCAATAAATATATCTGATCTTATAATTATTTGGGGCCCAAATAATTAGATGAATTTTTCACAAAAATTAAAAAAATGCATGTAAAAAAATACACTTTTTCAAAAATTTTCAAAAGCGTTTTTTTTTAATAGTTGTTGATGATCTCTCTATTTAATCCTGATTTCAATAAAACATCACATGCATAATTTTGTGTTAAAAATGGTTAAAACCAATGCCTTTTTAGAGAGCGCCCTCTTTTAATGGCTCTTTTTGAATGATAATGGGCTTTTTACTTAGTCGTTTGTAATTTTGTATACCTTTCGAGCATGGTGGAGTTATAACTATTAGTTTATAATGTTACTGTCCAGGTTTGGTAACTAAAGTTCAGCCTTATCAAAACTGTACTACCCCTTTAAACTTTCCCTGCCCTGCATCAAACCCCTTTAAGTAAGGATGCAGGGCTCAGGGTGAGGGCGAGGGAAACAACCTCCAGGCAAACTTAAGAATAAAAAGTTAACAATATTACAATAATAACAATTGCTGTACATAATTCACTATAAATAAATTATAATGAAGTCTGAGGAATGCCCTATTCAGCGCCCTCTTTATAGACATGTCTGATAAATATTTAATATTTCTTATAAACCAATCTTCGCTTCTCTCTTGCAAATAGGCCTAGAAGCCATGGATCCACACCAGCTCCCGCCAAGACGCCTGCATCAACGCAGCCTGAAAGGCTCCTGGACTCCATCACAACTCAACTCTTTGACAGACTGGTGAGGGAGGAGCTTGGTGTAGCCAATCAGAAGACCACCTTACACACTGTGAGCATACAGCTGTAATTATAACCCATTGAAAAAAAAACAAAAAAACACTAGGTTTCAGGGAAAATTAACCCAGAAAATGCAATTTTCAATGCTATTCTCTCATGGGCTTAGAGCTAGCTGAATTGAACTTGTTATGGTTTCAATTACCCAAGCATTTTTGTGAAGAAATCATAAAAAATCATCATAAAAATCACACAAACCTGTTACAAAATGTAGTAATAAATACAAAGTAATGACATAAGTATCCCAAAATCCATGATTTGTTTATTTTTGCCCATCTCTGTCCTTTATTTAAATAGTTCTAATGCACTGTATACTCTACAGAAAAATACATGATTGAATGCCATGTATTGAATGACATATTTGATGCCTTTTGAGAAAAAACAAAAACAAAAAATCAGATTAAAATAAATATTTGTTTTTTGTTCCCAACCCTGCTTGATGATACAGACAAGGCTGGATAGGGGAGTATCGAGAGAAGGCACATTGGAGTTGAAATCTTCTTTTCTTGATGCCACAAAAGCAGAGGAAGATGATGTTGGAGATACTGATGTGTCTCCAGAAGAGATCGCTGCTTTCATAGATGGTGTCATAAATTCATCTGTGCAACAGTTACAGCTGGAGGTAAGGAAATTCATTATATAGTATTCATATATTTGGTAGAAACATTAATTAGCAAATGATGCTCAATCTCACTTTATAGTCAAATTACTCATCTTTCATAGTAGATTATGAACATTTAAGAGTAGTTATTCTCAGTGGATAACTTTCTTTGGGCAGCACATTTTCCCTTTTGGGGGGAATGGGTTGTGGAAAGTGAATGTACTTTGTTAAATTATAGTTTGGAAAATTATTCATTTCACATATTGATATGAAATCTGAATTCACATTTGTGTGGTATGGTAGGGATCATATAATAACATAAAGAGTATGTAATCCTGCAAACTACAAAAACATATTTATTAATCATTAATTATCATGTCCATGCTTTCCACAGTCAAGGATAGATGCTCTAGAAGGAAAGCTGCAGAAGCCCGATGCTGCAAAGGAAACAGATTCTCAAGGTGCACCCACCAATGAACCAAGAGATGACGACGTGGCAGCATATGTGGATGCTGTGCTCGATGTTCAGCTCCAGATTGTTAGGAAGGAATTCAAGGAACGATTAGATGCTTGTCTCGCATCTCCTGTCCTTACAAGTTTAGAGACATCACCCTCTCCCAGTGGATGCACAAACAGTTCCTATGAAGCATCTTCATTTGATGCATCTCAGGATGACATCTTTGGGGAAGACGCCAGACAGAACTTTGAGGCTTTGTCCTCACCTGTTGTGGATGCAATTGCTGCCAAAGTATCCACCAGGTATCCAGATGCCGGCGTGTTGTCACCCATCAATCTCCTAGATGCATTTGACTCTCTTAGTTTTGATGGCGCATCAGGTTTGTCTTCACCCGGCTACATGCTACTACCTCCCAGGCGTGAGACCACCCATCAGCTAGAGTCTTCCAGAAGTGGGCTCAGTATGCGCCATGAGTCGCTCGAGAGCGAGGGGTCCTATGAGGACGAGTTTCTGAAGTTTGTTCAGAAGCAGAGCAGGCAGAGTGCTACTCCTGTAAGACTGGAGCGTCCATGTATGCAAGATGCAGCGGTGGGTACACCAAGACAGGTTGAAGACTTTGGGACATCAGTGTCACCTATGCAGGAAGTCACAACTCAAGAATGTGGTACAGGAATGGAAGCGGCTTCCCTGCAGGATGCAATGGTTGGCACTCCTGTGAGAATGACATCCACTGGCATCGCAATGACCCCTGTGAGACTGTCGGACTTCCAGACCAACACGTCACCAACGAAGCTCTCGCATGCCTCCACTGAAACGAGAGTCGATGTGACAGACTGCGGCTCTGATGCGTACAAGCAAGATGTCTGTGACGCCATGGTAGGAACACCCATAAGGCAAACAACGGCTGGAGTTGGGACCTCCCCCATCAGTGTCCAGGAAACTGCATCCTGCATGACACCCATCAGAATGAGCTCTATGGCTATTGGAACATCCCCAGCAAGGATGACAGACACTGGGACAGAAATGCCAGTGGTAGACCTAGTGGATTCAGGAGTCGGATCATCATCAGTGTCCGTCCAGGATACAGCTTCCTACATGACCCCTGTCAAGACGAACAGCACCGGGATGGGCACCTCTCCAGCAAAGCTTACTGACACAGGTACAGAGATGCCTGTTGTGGAGATGATGGAGTCGGGAATTGGGACTTCTCCCCCGCCAACAATGACAGAGTCGGCTACTGGGATGTCGCCCATAGCAACCGTTGACAGGGAATGTGGAGGAACCCCCGCACAGATGCGGGACACCATGTGTGGCTCAACACCTCCACAGTACAGCGATGGCGCTACTGCGATGACTCCTGTCTTCTTCAGAAGCACACAGACCCTTACATCCCCTCCTGTGCTTCCAAGTCTAAGGTAAGTCCCAAAGTCTCAATGATTTGTAAATGTTATTCTTACATGTTTATGAGCATGACATAATTACATAGGAACATATCTCACAAGTAGCTAATATTTTCTTGACAACAGGATACAATTTTGCTTGTCATATGTATGTTTAAATCTGTACAAATCATCAATCTTGAGTTGCATCAATTTTTCATATTCACTTAACTATAAGAGCAGTGTTCAAAATTGATTGATAATTATGAAATTAAAGTATATTTTCTTGGAGTTACATGATGAGTAATGCCCTGTTGCAAATAGAGCTCTGAATACCGAGATAATTTTGCTATCAATGTTGAGTCATAATTTGTCCTTGTTTCAGAATTAGTTCCAGTCCATCAACTATCGAGTCTTCAAAGCTGGTTAGCCACGTGAAGACAGCCACCATCAGCAATCAGCTCCTTAGGACTGAACTCCAGATGTTGAGATCACAGAAAGAGGAGGTGGAGGAGAAGCTTCTGGTTGCTAGGAGACAGAACCAAGAGAAAGAGGAGATGATGTCAGTGAGTGAGGAGAAGATGGGGCACTTGCAGAGAACTGCTCGGGTGAGTTTGCTCTATTTCATTTTCCCTTTTCCTAAAAGGGAAATTTTCCCCATCATCTATTTACCTTTGATTAATTTCTCTACACATTAAAACATAATTTCATGCAAATATGTCCAATGTTTGCCCTCTGAACAAAGGAGGGGCATCATTCAAAGTCAATCGCTGTATAGGCTAATCCCATTCATCACGTATAGCATGGAGGCTGCCATTATATTTTTTGAAACCCAGATTTTGAATTGTTCGCGCCGAAACGCTACGTCAAACCCGAACAAACAAGCTCGGCCTCTACTTGTTAGCTCTCGCAGCTCGCGGGGTTTGTGCACAAACACAAGGCAAAACGTGAGCCAACAAAAAGAGTAGTTCGGGTTTGACGCCACATTTTAGAGCGATCCGAGTTTCATAAACATCAATGGCAGCCTCCTTGGTGTTCGCGATGAATGGGATTATCCCATACAGCGAGTGACTTTGAATGATGCTCATCCCTTGCTCAAAAGGCCAATGTTGGTCGTATTTGCATGAAATTGTGTTTTAATGTTTAGAGAACATAATCAAAGGTGATTATATGTTGGGGAAAATGTCCCTTTAAAGATACATGTCCATGGTGGAAATGTCACTGTGTGACTGTTCATAATGTGACTGATTTACAGCTATTTAATGTGGTAATGCTTTAATTCAAAGAGTAAAACAATATATTCTCTTTAACCTTCTGAGTGTCGTGGCCGACTCTAGTCACAATAAACACAGGTTCAGATCTATTGATTTGTGCACACAAGAGATAAGTGTGGAAGAATAAGGGAGCTATTCCGGAAAACCTTGTCTACAACTGGATTCTTTCAATTCAGTTTGGTGCGTAGATAATTAATGAATAACTTTCATGGCATAGTCCCACTGCAACGTTTCTCCTCCTGTTTCCTATCCGTTTGACATCCAAAATGATGCGGACCAAGTTCTGAATGGACTAGTAGGATACTTTTAATTCGGCTCTGTTTCCGATATCTGCTTGTTCGACTGTGGCCATTTCGTTACTAGATACTGATCGTTTCGCCACATTTTGGTCGGATAGGAAACGGAAGGAGAAACGGTGCAATGGGACTAGGCCATTGCAATAAGCTGATATATACTGGACATTTTTTCTGAAACTTGAAATGAGCTAACCATACTTTTATTTGTATGAAAATGCTACAACTTGCGAGGCAGTGCTCTCTAACAAAGTCATGCACCTAAGGCAGTTTTAGCAACTTTAGCAACTGCATCAGCCTTATCTTCTTCACAAATAATATTTGATACACATGACAATCCTCTACACTAACTTTTTTCTCTAGTGGCTTGTTCGGGCAAGTCAAATCATACATTTTCAAATTTCACTTGCCAGAGCAGAAAATTTACTTGCCCGCAATTTTTTAGTTGCCCCGGTCAAGCGGGCAAGTGCTAGTGTCGAGTAATTTTAACTGAATATACATGAAACTAAACTTATACAGTGACATTTTCACAATACAAAAACATGTTGTGGGGTGTAATATAACACCAAGGAATTCCTTTTTGTGCTTGCCTAGGCATCTGCTGAGAAGGAGGTGGAGGATATGATGGGGCAGCTGGGAGAACAGATGATGCAGATCGGCCAGCTGGAGGCTGCTACCAGAGAGGTTTGTAGTGAACTCACTGCATTGATTTTCTGTCGTATTATTGTGATTCAACATTGCTGTAAGCCTTGGATGAAATTAAAGGGTACCATCACCCAAAAATAATATTCTTATAAATGAAAGGTAACATCTTTAGTAGTCCATTCCATCAACAAGTTCACACAAATATGTTTCCAGGAAGAAAAAAAAATAAATTGGAAAACGCATCATTCTAAAGCATGTGTTCACGGGTCTGCATGTACGAGACTACTTTGTCCAGAGCGAACGAATCGTCTATTGTCTCCAAACGTACGCGTGAATAGCATTGGCCAGCGCACTCGCAAATGTTTGGCCCGAACGGAACCAGGAAACGATAGTGGTTCCGTAAGTGGTGGTAATTAATTGCTTTGTTTATAAATTACACAACCCTTTGCGAAATGTTGGGTATCTATTTGATATCACAAAACATTACCAAAACATATAATTATGTGTTGTTCTTTGCCTGGTGGTTCCCTTTAAGGGATCATTCATACAAGCCTACATGTGCTCGTTTATGATTCCCCTACTTCTGTTGTTAGTTGTAACAGATTTAACATTTGTTGTTTTATGCATTTTCATTTAATTTTATTGTATGTTTGTTTTATAAGTGGAAATAAATTGAACGAATACCCACTATTAGGTAATGGCCTATTCCCACTATAGCGTATCTTCTACCGTTTCCTATCCGTTTGACATACAGAAGGTACTGGCAGGAAACGAAATAATGTAGACCAAGTTCAGAATGGACTACCGTATTTGCCGGTGTATAAACCGCACATGTGTATTAACCGCACTTCCCAACTTTGGGTTGTCATTCAAGAGGAAAAAACCTTTTTCTAGATAATAAAACTGTGCTGGGAATCATTGCACCATAATCAACTTCCATGATTTCCACCTAACTTTTGTAAGTCAAATACTTGTTTCTGATTGGAGTACAATTCATTACAGAAAAGCCTATCAAGCTTTTCACTCCACATAAACTAATACTATAGCCATACAGGGTATTTTCCTGAAATATGTTTCTCTAGTTCTGTGTATTAACCGCTCCCCCCTTTTTGCAAGTTCTTCTGTTTGGAAAAAGGTGCGGTTAATACACCAGCAAATACGGTAGTAGGATACTTTTAATTTGGCTCTGTAATATTTTTTCTTTCAGCTGTTCCCATATAAAGAACCACATCGGCTCAAACTTATCTTTTTCTCCTGTCCGTATATTTGTTTTTATATTTATTGTAGAAAAACCACACCATAGCTGAGCTGAAATGTGAGAAAGATAAATTGAAGAAGGACTATAACCAACAGATCTCAGAACTTCAGGATGATTTATGCAGATCATATAAGCAACACCAACAGCAGGTAACTACTGTAAACGTTGTTTACGTTGTTTCGCGCGATTAATATTTCGCGTTGAACGACACAAAAACACATACGCTGCTTTTTAGGTTTCGCGGCTGAGCAAGTATTCACACAAATTGCAAATCGCGCATTTATATTTGCGGGTTTTAATATTCGCGGATGCCGACTTCAGCACGAAATCCGCGAAAATAAATGCACCGCGAACATTACCACGTGTACAGTATTACATATATTTGATACAATATTTTCATAAATGTTATTTTGCTGCATGCATACATGATGTTCACTTCATTTCTATACAACAGGTCATTATTCCATATTGGATTTGATATATTTATGACATAGTAATTGCATTCAATGTTTGGATTTCATTTAATCATAACAGCTTACTGAGCTTGAGACTGCAGGACTATGCTAGACACTATGCCAGGAGCCAAGGCAGGGTCATGGAACTAGAGACATCTATCTATCTATCTATCTATCTATCTATCTATCTATCTATCTATCTATCTAGCTAGCTATCAGACCATAGTTCATCCAGACGTTAGACAAAGCCCTCCTCATGACATTTCCATTTTGAAAATACTATAACATGTGACAAAAGTTGGGAGTATCTCATATATATTTCTTTTGATTGATTGCTCCCTCCCTTTGTATTTATTTCATGCAGCTGACCGAGCTTGAGGCCGAGTACAAGAGAGATGACTATGCTAGACACTATGCCAGGAGCCAAGGCAGAGTCAAGGAATTGGAGACACAGCTAGAAGCGTTCATACAGCTACAGGAGACAGTGGAAAAAGCAACACAAGTCCAAGTAAGTCCTTCCTGCTACAGTCAAACCTGTACTAGCGGCCACCTGTCTATAGCGGCCACCTGCCGTTAGCGGCCACATAGAATTCCCCCCGAGGAAAATACAGTGTTATAAACACTGTCTATAGCGGCCACCTGCCTAACGCGGCCAGCGGCCACTGTTTTGGCTTCCCAAACTCATTTTTTTACCGTCTGTAGCGGCCATCAATGTTCGGTTTGGCCGTAACTGCGGGCGTGCTAGTTTGATATTTTCCGATGCGAAGCTGGTATACTTTGCCATGAAAGCGAGCTGGCAGCATAAGCTTAGCGAACAATATAACCATAGTCTACTCTAGGGCTGAAGAACTACCCTGTCCCTGTAGCTTTTGAAAAGTGCCGCCTCAATAATGAATGTCAAGTTTAAAAGCCTAAAATGGCCGTTTGTTTTGTTTACCTCGTCCGCCGACTGGTCTATTTTTACTCACTCATTGTTTCCGTGAAGCGATCGCTAGCTAGCTTTCAGCTGAGCTACGAGGCACTTGAGACGGATTAGCGCGCGCTCATAGCCCTGGCTGAACATCCGTGTTATTGTTCATGCATGCATTGTAAGCCCCGTGGTTGTGATCTTTTATCGATCGATGAGTGCTAGCTGCTCTGGCCGCTGACCGCGCGCTACCGCTGCGCTGAGCTGCGGCGACAGGGACTCTGATCATGCATGCAACACACACATGCATGCAAAATGCACACACTTTCACCGCATTGGGGATCGGACCGGATCGGATCTAAACCGGTTTGTATAGCCTCGTACATTTAAATGTTTGTGTTTTCTTTGCGAAACATTTTATTTAATGAAAAAACTTATCAATGAAGTTTGATATGAAATATTTTCCTACACTTATACATTTTTGCTCTCATCGTCGTATTTTCTAGAACTTTTTTTTTCAATCAAAAATATTTTTTTTACGTAACATCATTTTGTTCAGGCAAAGAATAAAAATATTCACACGATCGGAAGCTCGAGATCGAGAGTTGTTTCTTCGACAACAACGAACGACAGTTGGCCAAACAGACGACGATGGTAGATTTATTTCGGAAGGTTTACATATAATGAAACTTTTCATTATTTTCTCAACACTAATCACACAAATGTACTAAAAAAATAAGACAAGTTTCCAAGGTTCTGTTCTTTTATTTCATATGCATGTAAATGTTGTTTATAATTTTGTTCATGTGTGGGCTACATGTGGTAATAGTATTGATGTTTATATTATACACACACGTGCTTAAAAAAACAAAATGGCCGTCAACCTGTCTATAGTGGCCACCTGTCTATAGTGGCCGCTATAGACAGGTTTGACTGTATTTCTTTTAACACCTTTACCATGGGAACCGAGTGGGTTGTGTACAAAGTCTATGGGGATTTCATAAACTCGTAGGGAACGGGTTAATTGATTTTTTTTGTGTTTGGGTTGGAATCAATTCCTCCTGTGAAGATTGCAGTCTCATTGAAGTTTGTTACAGGAAAGGATTTCAACAGGTGTATTTCATATTTAATTGCGAAACAAACAATAATTAGTAGCTAACAAAAACAAACATTAGAACGGTTGAAAGATTAAATGTGCCCTTATCATTAGATGAGTGAAGCAATTAATCTCTTTCCTAAAGAGTAAACATTGGGACTCTTGAATATGTTATAAACATTCTGTTTTTCTGTTTAATTTTTTGTCGTTGTAGGCGGTTGTGATGCACTGATCATGAATCCCCTGGATTTATTGAATACAAAAGTAACTAGCGACCAAGCGTGACGCCATGCATGCGCACATAGGATCCTGTATACAGTAATCGCTTGCGCTCTGAATCTTTTCGATATGCGTGATTAATTCTTATTTGAACAGTTTACCTGTGATCAGGATTTATAGGGCAACACCACAGACATTGGACATATAAATATACAAATTATATAGATGTTGTCTTCAAACATAAAGAAAAATGACCAGAAGTGTATATCAATTTTTAAAATGAGCCAAGAAAATGGAGTTTCTCCAGGATTCCAACCCGAGACCTCTGAATTGCTATAACTATGTTGTTATCCCTCACTCTACAGGCTGGTTTTGCAGTTGCTGAAAAGACATTCAGTGAAGTGGTGACACTGTTTAAGCTGACCTCAACACAACATGAGCAAGTCCTATCGCAGGTTAGTAACATTTTTTTCTCCACCTCGGCATATTTTTATTTTTCAACAGCAGACATTATTCCGAATTCAGCAGGAAAACCAATATACTGGGTCTCCTCTGGTGATTTAGTCCTCCAAATGTCTTCCAAAAGGAGTCTCCCCAAATCATAAAACAATCTTTGTATAAGTTCAATTCTGTTATAAAGGTAGGCTTGAAAAGTTGCACCCTGAAAATCAAATCCCCCTCCCTCCTCTGGATATCAGTTAGTTGACATTGCTTTGTGCACGTAGGTACATACAGTTTGATTGTTGTGAATTTATGCTCCATTCATATGAAATTTGAATTCAAGTGTTTGAAGAACAGAGCTGAAAAAGTCATTGAGCTAAATGTAGATTCTTCAGTTTGTTTTTTATTTCAGAAAAAAATAATTTAGACTAAAGAGGTTATAATTTGAATAGTTCGGGATGCAGTAAAGTCATTCAACAACATAGCATGATTTTCTTCTCCCCATACCTCACAAATCTTCTTGATTCTTTGTTATATAATTTACTTTTTGTCTTGTTATTTAATTCATTTCATATTCTTTTATATTAGATGTAATTTATATTTTGTTATTAAATTGTAAATTGATTTAATTTATTATTTGATACTAAATTTAATTCATATTTTGTTATTCAGAAAAGGGAGTTGGAAGAGGAGACGTCAAGACTGGAGAGTGACAAGGAGATGTGGAGGCAGAAGCTTGAGGAGGGAGAGAAGTTTTTAAAATTATTTCATTGTTTGTCAATTAATTGAATTTATCTATTATTTTATTCAGAAAAGGGAGTTGGAAGAGGAGCAGTCCAGACTGGAGAGTGACAAGGAGTTGTGGAGGCAGAAGTCGAGGAGGGAGAGAAGAGACTGGAGGAGAATGGAAAGAAGATGAATGAATGCTGTTTAATTCAATTCATTTGTTGTTATTTTTGTTACCTTTAAATCAGAAAAGGGAGCTGGAAGTGGAGACGTCAAGACTGGAGAGTGACAAGGAGTTGTGGAGGCAGAAGCTCGAGGAGGGAGAGAAGAGACTGGAGGAGAATGAAGAGAAGATGAATGAATGTTTCAAGAGAGAACTGGATGGAATGGAGAAACAATTTATATTGGAGAATGAACTTTCTCAAGCAGAGGCTGCAATGACTACTCTCAAGGAGCAACTTGAAACCAAACAGAGTGGTAAGTATTGACTTTGTTTGATTCGGTGACTAGCTAAAAAAAGACAGAGTAAAACATGCAACATATGGAAAGATAGTGGGTGTTTTAGAAGAGAACTAAAGGATGCAGAGAAACAGTTTGTGTTGGAGAATGGACTGCACAAGCACAGGCTGATATTGCTAATCACAAAGAGCAGCTTGAAAATGGTGAGTATTGGCTGTCATTTTTATGACTAGCTAAAAATGAAGAGTAATTAATCCAACAAATGAAGAGGATTTGGGAAACGGTGGCTATCATGGCAACCTATAGAAATATAGCGAGGGAGCATAATTATATTAAAAATGTGTGATAAAGTATAAATATTTACGAACCAGCTGTGTTGATCCGCTTTTCTTTCAAATTTCTTTTGTAGACATCACTCAGAAAGATGAAGAGTTGAGGCAGCTTACCGAGAAGAGCACCGAACTAGAACAGAGGGAGGTTGCACACTTCTTGGAAGTACAGAGTCAGGAGGCAGCCATGTTGACACAGACCGAGGAACATGCATCTGCCAAGGCCCAGTTTGAGAGGACAAGAGATAAACTGGAGAAGCGTATCGAGACCCTTCAAAAGCATTGCCAGAGGTAATAAAGACAGAAATATTGGCCCCAAGATGCTAACCCTTTGCCTATGGCTACCTGGTGGGGTCTGTATTAACTGTATAGGAATTTGCATAATCTAGTATGGAACATGTTAATTTAATACTGAGAACAGTATGAGAAAACAAACATTTAATTTCAGCTTTCTTGTATCATGTAGTTAGAGGTGCATTAAAATGATGCTTTTTAGGTAGCCATGTTCGAGTTTTAATATGAGCTAGCAGCTAAATTGTCCAATGTGTTGCCTTTCTTTAGCTTGTATATGGTTTGATGCATTGTTACATTATTTCCTTTTTTTCACAACTGTTTAGCCTCACTTCGGAGAAGTTGGCCATGGAGATAGAGTCGAAATCAAACAAGTCAAAGCTGTTTTCTCTGGATGCAGAATTATCAGATACCAAGAAAAAGGAGGAGACGCAGACGGCGAGAATATCCGAACTTGAACGCGAGCTGGAAACCTGCAAGGATGCCAAGAGGGATTTGAAAGCTGTCGAGTCAAAAGTCAAGGTATTAATGACAGAATTTTTTTTATTTGGAGATTCATGCTGTACCAAAGTGTATAATGAACTGCAAATGTTTATAAAGGTGCAAATTTGACCTTCCTGTAAAGTGACAGAATAATGAGCAAGTTAATTGTGGTTAGTCCTAGTTACTCGCCAGGAAGAAGGAGAAAAGTTCTGGACTGAATTCACCTGCAAATATTCATATTAGAAGAAAATAGAAGATATTTACATTTCATGCATGTTCACATGGATGTGGTGTGGCTGGATTGGTAGAGCGTGCACTTTACAATCGTGAGATCCCGATTTATCCAATTTATCCACAATTGCTGATATCTACCCAGGGGGGTGTTTCACGAAGATCCTAAGTTAGACCTTACTATTATTTGTAGCCTTAGAATAAATATATTCATAAGCAAAAAAAACAACAAGAATTTTAGACTTTTCATAAATGTTGCATCAAGAACATGAAATATCCTTAATAATAGAAAATATTAATGATTTGAATCAACATTTTATGCCTTTGAAAAAGGACTTTTACAACAACGTTACAAAGAAACTAGTGGCGTTCCATACTTTTTAAGTCCAACTTAGAGTTAAGTTCAACTTAGAATCTGTGTGAAACACTCCCCCCCCCCCCTCCCCCCCCCTCCCCCCCCCTCCCCCCCCCCCCCTGGTGTATAAATGGGGACTCGAGTGGGAGGTGAAAGCCTTTTATGTGAGCCGCTTGGAACAAATTATTATTCACCACATTTTTGTTATTCTTCTTCTTTGTTGCTGCTTCAGAACCTGGAAAAGCAGTTCTTGGAAAACAAGCAATTCTTGGAAGAGGAAAGACGTGCCCTAGAGGAGTCTTCCAACGAGGTGGAGAGTGAGCTCCGCATCACCAGCATGGAGCTTGCCAGGAGCAAGGCCTCCCTGTGTGAGGGAGACATGGTCAGGAAACGAATGCAGGAGACCATCAATGCTCTTAGGTATGTTATGTTGATCTGAATGCTTCTTGTGTTGTATGCTCCTGGTGTTAAATGCTCCTGGTTGCTGACTAGCATGGAGCTAGCCTGGAGCAAGGCCTCCCTGTTTGAGGGAAACATAGTCAGGAAACGAATGTAGGAGACTATCAATGCTCTCGGGTATGTTATGTTGATCTGAATGCTCCCCAATGATGAATGCTCCTGGTCAGGAAACAAATGCAGGAGACTATCAGTGCTCTCGGGTATTGTGATGTTGGTCTGAATGCTCCTTGTGTTAAATGCTCCTGGTTGCTGAATTGAATGGAGCTAGCCAGGAGCAAGGCTTCCCTGTTTGAGGGAGATATTGTCAGGAAACAAATGCAGGAGACCATCAATGCTCTCAGGTATGTTATGTTGATCTGAATGCTCCTTGTTTTGTATGCTCTCCAATGATGAATGCTCCCTTGTGATTAATTTTCCTGCTCCTGGTACAGGTAGGTGACTAGTAAGAGTCTTGCCAGGAGCAAGGCCTCCCTGTGTGAGGGAGACATGGTCAGGAAACGTATGAAGGAGACCATCAGTGCCCTCAGGTATGTGATGTTGATCCTAATGCTCCTTGTTTGAGGGAGACATGGTATGGAGATCAACCATAAACTGTGAATAAACATATCATGATGTTTTATTGAATGCTTCTCTGTTTTCTAAGGTACATGTACACAGTTGAAAATGGATTATCATTCATTGTACATAGATTATGTTGAGTTTATTTACTTCCAGCTTTCACGTAATGTTGAATTGACTTATTTTACTTGAAGGCCTCAGGTGGTTATTATTGAATTGATTTTTTAATTATTATTTATAATCTTATTTATCATACAATTTCAATTTATATAGTGAGCAAGTGGAATCTCTGCAGTGTGAGCTAGACCACACCAAGACACAGGCTCATTGGATGGTACTCAACCAGGGCTCGGAGATTAGCAACACTTCCGCTGCACTTGAACAACTCAGCGAACACGTCTCCTCCATGCTGGCCAAGATGGGTGTAACCACGGTGGACAAGGTTAGTCAGTTATTCAGTTAGACTATCTTTGTAGGTACATGGAATAAATAATAACAGATTGTATTTATGTAGCTCTTAATACACGTTGTCCAGGCTCTGTAGTATTATCATTATATTATTATATTATTGATCTTCAGGTGCAGTTGAAACCCACACAATGTATTTGTTGGTCATTTTTTTTCTTCTGGTTAATACTTTCAACAAAA
The DNA here is from genome assembly GCA_037951105.1 of Echinarachnius parma. Taxonomy (NCBI): domain Eukaryota; kingdom Metazoa; phylum Echinodermata; class Echinoidea; order Clypeasteroida; family Echinarachniidae; genus Echinarachnius; species Echinarachnius parma. The sequence goes on along the minus strand of JBAMJV010000588.1, from coordinate 102,325 downwards.
GCTGTCACAAATGCAAGTTTAATAAATAATTATGGGGTCTTTCAACCTGTACCAGCAGTTTTGACCAAACAAATTTAATGGTCAGATGGTAAATCATTGACTAGAACGTTCTTAATTTTGATGGTTGATTTTAATTTGCAAAGACTAAATAACATTATTTTTCTCAAATTTTAAATGGATTTCATAGTTATCCTCGACGTGCTACTGGGATCTGTTGAGATGGTTTAAAAAATGACTGTTTTACACTATCAAGGAATTAGCATATTTTGCTTGTACGTTGTGTGTTTGTAATGACCCAGTCCTCACTCCTCCTCTTTTAAGACAGAGCAGAAAAACAGGACAATAAACTCCTTGATGATGCCTTTTGACTCCCACTGTAGGTTTCTGAAGCATCATCCTGTGGCTTCGTTACCGAACGGAGGGGCAAGGGCTCCAGCAGACGCTCCAAGCACCAGCCTTCAACCCCAGCCTCTAGTTCATCTGGGTCTCTAGTAGCCTCTGTGCTGAGGGCCGTGCATCACGTAGAAACTCCTGGTAACGCATCTACTAGCACTACAGACATTGTTGAAGGTATATTCCATTTCATCAATTCTTGTATTACACTTTCTAAACAGGGATTGTGAGCTGTTTATTAGAGGGATTGTTATAATAATAATATTAACATTTGTAAAGCGCAGCTACTATAAATATTTACTCTACTGCGCTTAATATAAAGACCTCCTTTTAAGTGAACAAAAACAAACAAATCCAGGATGTATAAACAAACAATCTTATGAAAAGGCCGGCATAAACAAATGTGTTGTTAACATAGACTTAAATGTATCAACAGATTCAATTTTTCTCATATAAAATGGTAAGCTGTTCCACAGTATCATGGGGACACAAACAAATGCACAATGTCCCAAAGTTGTCTTTGTTTTGGCAGAACATCTGGGAAACTCCTAGAGCAGTGTATCTCGCAAGCTTCTCATATTATACAAATAAGAATGTGATTGCAACAAAAGTAATTCAATTATATAACTTGGGACTTGACATAACAATTTGATAACATGTTACTTGAACATTTTGATAACTATGTTTATCCAGTGAAAACAATTCCTGGGGGCTCACTCAGGGTAATATAGCCCCTAAAATGCCCCTTATAAAGAGCCCTTTAAAATCATAAAAGAGCACTCATTATTTTTCTTAGATTTCTGTGTAAAACAATTTTTATAGACTGCTACTTCATTAATGACAGGCTCAAAAATATATATATTTGTTTTAAATGCTGATTGTTCTTTTTTATTTTATTTCTTTCCAAACTTGAACATGAAAGCATTGAAGGCAGTGAGTCAAAATATACACTTAGAATTGGTCAGTCCGTGTTCAGGGCATTCCAGGCGGTCAAGCCATTATAGTCAAGTCAATATTGTATTCTGATAACCATTCTGATAACCTCTCTCTTTGTTTTGTTCTTTTCCAAAGTTGAGCGTCAAAACCTTGAAGGCCCGATTGGTATTGGCCAGTCCGGCTCCAGTGCTTTCCAGGCGGTCAAGCCACTGTCGTCCAGTCAGACAGAGGATGAGGATGCAGCTGAGGAAGATAAGGGAAGGACGGAGGGAGGTGTGAAGACGTTGCCCGACCAGGTGCAGACCCTGAGAGGTCTCCTCAGCAGAGTCCTGGATGCTTTCGTGGAGAAGGAGGCGACAACGAGCGAGGAGATTGAAGCCCTGCAACAAGAAATGTAAGTTCCTTTTGACTTCCCAATTCTTACAGTTTTTTGCAGGAAATATATTTGTTCGGTTGCTTTAGCCATGATTTCAAATCCTGTTCTAGCTTTTGAATGACGACATAATCTGTGTTCTAACAATTCTCTTATTACCCAAGTGCTGGAGATGTAATGCCAAGCCGAGCAGTCATCTCAGCATTATAGAGAGTCAGGAACAACTAGACAACACCATGTCTTAGAGGCATCAGCTACAGCAGGCTCTGGTATCAAACTCTTGATATGCATAATAATAATAATAATATAAATATTTATATAGCGCACTTATCTAAACAAATTACTCAAGGCGCTTGGACTACACACAAAACAAAAAACATTACACAGTGTTATCTCTCTACAAAATTTAGCAAACTACTTACAGATAACATTCTATGGATAACTTTGGGTAAAAAAAAAGCCTACAGATGCCTCTGGAAAGTTTCCAGTTTTCTCTCCTTAACTCAGAGCCATGTGTACATGCTCTAGGGACAACTAGAGGATGCACTGTCACAGAGTCATCAGCTGCAGCAGGAGTTGGTTAGAAAAGAGGGCTGGACATTCTTCTGACTCTTCATATTATTTATTCATTTCCATTTGTTTTCTTCTTCTATACCCTAGTGTTGAGATGCAGCGTCAAGCCAAGCGGTCATCTCAGCGTTCAGAAAGCCAGGTGAACGTTCTCCATGAACAGTTGGAAGAAGCACTGTCACAGAGGCAGCAGATGCAGCAGGAGTTGGCTGGGGCGCAGGGGAGGTCGTGTGATCTGCGGCAGACACTGGACTATGCCCAGCAGAGGATGGAAAGCATGGCTTCGAACCTGGCTCGTTTCTCGGACCAAAAATCTACCATCGAGGTAAGATTGAAATATTTTGTATTACCGGTAATTGCTTAGTCAGAACCCACCCAGTCTCTCTCCATATTTGCAAGCCTCCACACTAACTTTTTTTTCTCTACTAGCCCGTCCGGGCAAGTAAAATCATACATGTTCAAATTTCACTTGCCCACTTACTTCTAGATGAGATTTAAATGTGATTTACAAGGGATTGTATTCTACTCTTGCAGTTGAAGAGAATTTAAATTGCCCGATCGGGCAAGCAAACTAGACCCTTTTGAAATTTGACTTGCCCTGGGCAAACAGGCAAGTGCTAGTGTCGAGCCCTGATGTAATATGGCAAACACTAAAGCCGGGTCTCCCAAGAGAAGACTTTTGCTGTTTCATGGGATGAAACACAAGGCAACTTCCGATCTCTAGCATTGCAACAAAAAAAGGTTGCGTTGTGTGACAGGTCCCGGTCCCAGGTGCTCACTAAAACTGTTTCAAGGGCCAGTTTAACCCTATCTTAACTGGGGGGGGGGGGGGGTCAATTTGACCCCACCCTGTAATAATTTAGCGACTACTCCGGAACCGGGGCAGATATCGAGTTTACCTTTCATGACTTTTTTCTTTGAAGTCTTGCGCAACTTTTGCGACCAGATTTGCGACGACCGGGTATACTTCGGTAATGAATACGCGCATAATTTGCATATTTAACATTGGATCGTTTAAACAAAAACATGAACGCGTCGCTAATACTTCAATGTACCTCCATGCAAAATTTTGCGTGAATCGGACAATCGGTCTTCGAGATCTTAGGGGGGGTCAAATTGATAAAAACCTGGTCTGAAATAGCCTTGTTAAAATAAGGTTAACAGTTCAAATGGTTAAAGTTGTTGACATGGAAACAAGACTTGTTGCAGCTAGTCTCATGCAATCTCAGTCGCACCTTGTCACAAACTTTCAGTCTCATCGTTGGCTACCGCCTTAACCTACATGTAGCTAACATCTGGGATCTATCCCATCTGGAATAATTCTGATGTCAGTTAACTTATAAAACATTTTCAATATTGGCTTTTTAGGGGATCAGTTTTAAAGGAAATTTCTCTATCCTTTATTCTTTCCATCCCCTCAGGGCTTGGAGCATCAAATAGCCCACCTGACATCATCCCTTAAACCGGCTGCCAGAGAGAAAGACAGTGTGATGAGCCAGTTTGAGGCATTGGTGGCTGCCCATCCTGGTCATGACATCCATTCAAGATCTGTTCATCTCAATAAGTTGTCTTTGTATTCTTTCTAGGGCTTGGAGCATCAAATAGCCCACCTGACATCATCCCTTCAACTGGCTGCCAGAGAGAAAGACAGTGTGGAGGCACTGGTGGCCGCCAATCCTGGTCATAGCATCTCCATTCAAGATCTGTTCATCTCAATAAGTTGTCTTTGTATTCTTTCTAGGGCTTGGAGCATCAAATAGCCCACCTGACATCATCCCTTCAACTGGCTGCCAGAGAGAAAGACAGTGTGGAGGCACTGGTGGCCGCCCATCCTGGTCATAGCATCTCCATTCAAGATCTGTTCATCTCAATAAGTTGTCTTTGTATTCTTTCTACATAGGGCTTGGAGCATCAAATAGCCCACCTGACATCATCCCTTCAACTGGCTGCCAGAGAGAAAGACAGTGTGGAGGCACTGGTGGCCGCCCATCCTGGTCATAGCATCTCCATTCAAGATCTGTTCATCTCAATAAGTTGTCTTTGTATTCTTTCTAGGGCTTGGAGCATCAAATAGCCCACCTGACATCATCCCTTCAACTGGCTGCCAGAGAGAAAGACAGTGTGGAGGCACTGGTGGCCGCCAATCCTGGTCATAGCATCTCCATTCAAGATCTGTTCATCTCAATAAGTTGTCTTTGTATTCTTTCTACATAGGGCTTGGAGCATCAAATAGCCCACCTGACATCATCCCTTCAACTGGCTGCCAGAGAGAAAGACAGTGTGGCAGCACTGGTGGCCGCCAATCCTGGTCATAGCATCTCCATGCAAGATCTGTTCATCTCAATAAGTTGTCTTTGTATTCTTTCTACATAGGGCTTGGAGCATCAAATAGCCCACCTGACATCATCCCTTCAACTGGCTGCCAGAGAGAAAGACAGTGTGGAGGCACTGGTGGCCGCCAATCCTGGTCATAGCATCTCCATTCAAGATCTGTTCATCTCAATAAGTTGTCTTTGTATTCTTTCTACATAGGGCTTGGAGCATCAAATAGCCCACCTGACATCATCCCTTCAACTGGCTGCCAGAGAGAAAGACAGTGTGATGTGCCAGTTTGAGGCACTGGTGGCCGCCAATCCTGTTCATAGCATCTCCATTCAAGATCTGTTCATCTCAATAAGTTGTCTTTGTATTCTTTCTACATAGGGCTTGGAGCATCAAATAGCCCACCTGACATCATCCCTTCAACTGGCTGCCAGAGAGAAAGACAGTGTGGAGGCACTGGTGGCCGCCAATCCTGGTCATAGCATCTCCATTCAAGATCTGTTCATCTCAATAAGTTGTCTTTGTATTCTTTCTACATAGGGCTTGGAGCATCAAATAGCCCACCTGACATCATCCCTTCAACTGGCTGCCAGAGAGAAAGACAGTGTGATGAGCCAGTTTGAGGCACTGGTGGCCGCCCATCCTGGTCATAGCATCTCCAGTCAGGATGCAGAGGGCAAGGCCAACGCTGCTAAGGAAAACCTCCTCCTCAAGAAAGAGGTATGTACAGTTGAAAAATATGGGCTTCTAAAAAGGTGTAGAATTGTTCAGTATAATCTATCTAAAGAAAGAGAGATGTACTGGGTGTTAAATATTTAACTCTTGACGCTTTTGATTGTGAATAATTAAAAATGTATCAAATAAATTATATGGCTGAAAAGGGTAAAACAAAAATTGTTTGGGTGTGGTCTTGTTGCATAATTCACACAATCGATCAATATTTTCAAAAGTAGATTGAACAAATTTGTAAAAAAAACTTTCTGTACAAATTGAGAAACTGTGTGCAATTCAGTTAGCGTTTATGTGAGGTGTGTATGTGAGTGTGTATCACAGTGCCAAATTTCCTTGTAAGCCTTCTTTCCACCTGAATTGGAAGAGGCTTGCCATAGATATGCAGGGTTATGCATTGTCTGTCAACATATGTGACCGGCTATAGCAAAACCCGGCACTTGTCGGTAATTCATGTTTCGAGAAATGGGCATTTTAAGTCCACATAATGTGTGTAAAAGACTTGATTGTAAAGCTGAAACAATCATATCTTCGCCAGTTATTGACCAATTTGTTAGAACAAAGAATAAAATGAAAAACTTGCGATGAGGCCTTTCTAATGGTATGGAAATCTACATTTTGATTTTACAGACAAGTGCAGGGTTTTGCTGTAGCTGGTCGCATATGATTAGTTGCTAAGGACTGCATTTCAAAAGATCAAGTGCTACCAGATGGTCAGTTGGACAATAAGTATTGTATGTATGGTACACACTCGTGTCCACATGCAGTCATGCACCCATTGACGTGCACACAGCCTCTCAATTTTGTACGTAAGGTTTTTGTAGAAAACCAGTAACAGAATGGGAGCCATACATGTAGGTTACATCCATGCATTTTAAAAATGAAAAATGAGGGAGAATTTATTAATCATTTTAGCTAGTCTGAAGAAAATTAAACCGCCATGCAGACGCACTTCCTTTTAATCATCTTGTCTCGATAACTGGCAATTTGAGAATATTTTTGCTCATTTATTTATATTCAGGGCTGATATGAGATTAATTTTGGGGTCTTATTTATCATCTTGTCTGGATAGTTGCTAAAGCGAACCAGGGACAAAATCTAAGTCACGGTTCATGGGAGTGGTTTGTAAATGTAGGTTACATTCATGCATTTTTAAATGTTTGCAAAATAAAAAAACATTGGCCGGATTTATTTTTCATTTTAGTCCAAGAAAGTTAAGCCTTCATCCAGACATTTATGTTGGGAGATTATTACTTTGACATTGTCTTTTACTCGTCTTGTCTGGATAGTTGCTTAAAGGGACTTAATAACATTGTCCAAATCCTCAAAATCCAATTGGAATCTATCGGTTCCCTCATACCTTGTTGTATTCGTATTAACAATAGAAGCATTGGACAGGTTTTGGTTTTCAAATTTCGTTAATAAGATATTTATGATTGAACTGTTCAGATGTTTAATTATCCACTGGACTGCGAAAACCATGTACAAAGTGAGTGCTATGAGTTAGTGAATATCACTTTGCATTTTTGCTCATTACTCGGCCATATAACGTCCATTTAGTTTGAAATTTTCACACAACACCCAGTGGACATATATATCAGATAACAACATTGTAACAACCACTCATCACTCTTTGCACATGTCAAAAAAGTTACTAGATCCCTTTAAGCGAACATGTGACAACATCTAAGCCACAGTTCATGTGAGTGGTTTCTAAATGTAGGTTACATAATGTTTGCAAAATGATAACAGATTGGCAGGATTTATTTTTCATTTTAGTCCAAGAAAGTTAAGCCTTCGTCCAGACATTTATGTTTGGAGATTATTACTTTAACATCTTTTTACTCGTCTTGTCTGGATAGTTGCTTAAAGGGACTTAGTAACATTGTCCAAATCCTCAAAATCCAATTGGAATCTATCGGTTCCCTCATACCTTGTTGTATTCGTATTAACAATAAAAGCATTGGACAGGTTTTGGTTTTCAAATTTCGTTAATAAAATATTTATGATTGAAGTGTTCGGTTGTTTAATTATCCACTGGACTGCGAAAACCATGTACAAAGTGAGTGGTATGAGTTAGTGAATATCACTTTGCATTTTTGCTCTTATTACTTTAACATCTTTTTACTCGTCTTGTCTGGATAGTTGCTTAAAGGGACTTAGTAACATTGTCCAAATCCTCAAAATCCAATTGGAATCTATCGGTTCCCTCATACCTTGTTGTATTCGTATTAACAACAGGGAATAATTTTCCTGGTATCGCATCGCAATTTGCTATGCATTTTTGCATGACTGCTATACAAAATATCTTTTGTGTAGCAGTTTTCTTCCATAGAAGTGTACAGAATTTCATAGAAATATTTATCCATCGGCTGAATTGCTAATCAAATTTGGGGAGGAAAATTATTCCCTGAACAATAGCAGCATTGGACAGGTTTTGGTTTTCAAATTTCGTTAATAAGATATTTACGATTAAATTGTTCAGATGTTTAATTATCCACTGGACTGCGAAAACCTTGTACAAAGTTCGAGTACTATGAGTTAGTGAATATCACTTTGCATTTTTGCTCATTACTCGGCCATATAACGTCCATTTAACTTGAAATTTTCACACAACACCCAGTGGACATATATATCAGATAACAACATTGTATCAACCACTCATCACTTTTTGCACATGTCAAAAAAGTTACTAGATCCCTTTAAGCGAACATGTGACAAAATCTAAGCCACAGTTCATGTGAGTGGTTTCTAAATGTAGGTTACATAATGTGCATTTTTAAAATGAAAAATGAGGGAGAATTTATTAATCATTTTAGCTAGTCTGAAGAAAATTAAACCGCCATGCAGACGCACTTCCTTTTAATCATCTTGTCTCGATAACTGGCAATTTGAGAATATTTTTGCTCATTTATTTATATTCAGGGCTGATATGAGATTAATTTTGGGGTCTTATTTATCATCTTGTCTGGATAGTTGCTAAAGCGAACCAGGGACAAAATCTAAGTCACGGTTCATGGGAGTGGTTTGTAAATGTAGGTTACATTCATGCATTTTTAAATGTTTGCAAAATAAAAAACGATTGGCAGGATTTATTTTTCATTTTAGTCCAAGAAAGTTAAGCCTTCATCCAGACATTTATGTTGGGAGATTATTACTTTAACATTGTCTTTTACTCGTCTTGTCTGGATAGTTGCTTAAAGGGACTTAGTAACATTGTCCAAATCCTCAAAATCCAATTGGAATCTATCGGTTCCCTCATACCTTGTTGTATTCGTATTAACAATAGAAGCATTGGACAGGTTTTGGTTGTCAAATTTCGTTAATAAAATATTTATGATTGAAGTGTTCGGTTGTTTAATTATCCACTGGACTGTGAAAACCGTGTACAAAGTGAGTGCTATGAGTTAGTGAATATCACTTTGCATTTTTGCTCATTACTCGGCCATATAACGTCCATTTAGTTTGAAATTTTCACACAACACCCAGTGGACATATATATCAGATAACAACATTGTATCAACCACTCGTCACTTTTTGCACATGTCAAAAAAGTTACTAGATCCCTTTAAGCGAACATGTGACAAAATCTGAGCCACAGTTCATGTAAGTGGTTTCTAAATGTAGGTTACATAATGTTTGCAAAATGATAACAGATTGGCAGGATTTATTTTTCATTTTAGTCCAAGAAAGTTAAGCCTTCGTCTAGACATTTATGTTTGGAGATTATTACTTTAACATCTTTTTACTCGTCTTGTCTGGATAGTTGCTTAAATAAGGGGAGGGCCAACATCGAAAAAGTGGCTTCCTTAAGGACTTAGGTTGCCAGATCTCCACAACAAGTTTAAACCAATTTTATTTGGAAGTATTTTTAGTGAGACAAATTAATTCGGAGGTCTACCTCAAATTTTTTGTTGCGAACACCTTCAAATCCAAGATGGCGTCCAAAAAAGTAGTCGTTTTGACTTGCTATAGATTATTGGCAATATTTCACAAACAACACCTGGAATAGGCATGATTTTGCAGTCCTATTAAAGCAAATCAAATTTCCTATACCGTAAAACTCCGTGTATAAGACGCACCCGTGTATAAAACGCACCCCCAACTTTCACAGAAAAAAAAAAAAAAAAATCTTTTTTTTTTTTTTTTTTTTGACACCCTGTATTTTTTTTCAAAAGACCCTGAAGTGCTTTTGGAATGCTCATACCACTGGTCTAGGGCATGCCAATAGCTTAATGTTGAATGTAACATTCATCAACATCATTTTCTCACATAAAAATAGTGGTTAGTACACAAATTGCACATTTATTGAGCAGTAACTCTGGTGCTCATAAATATTCATATGAATATTCATGAATATTCATGAGCACCAATACTCACTAAATATAATGCAATTTTCTAAATTTACTAACAACTATTTTTAATTATGAGCAAAATTGATAACCACTGGTTAGAAAATTGCATATTTAATTAGTACTGCTGCTCACGAATGTATTCATCATTAGCAGCAGTATTACTGCTCAATACACTTGCAATTTTTACATCTGTAACCAATATGTTTTGTGTGAGAAAAAGGTATATCTTGCTGAATGCTACAACTGACAGCAAGCTCTTGTCATGCCCTAAACCATGTGTATACACATTCAACATGACTACAGGGTGTCAAAAAAAAAAAAAAAAAAAAAAAAGTTTTTTTTTTTTTTTTTTTTTTTTTTTTTTTTTGGCTATACCTGTGTATAAGACGCACCCCCCACTTTGAAAATTTTCCGACGGAAAAAAAGTGCGTCTTATACACGGAGTTTTACGGTAATCTGATACCAAACACAATGGCCCGTATTCACAAAGGAGGTTTGTACAAACCCCGGTTCAAACCATGGTTTACATCTATGGAATGCCAATTGTAAACTGATGGAGAGAGAATGTAAATTCCTTACTTGTTAACAATGTTGATGGTACACATTCTCTCTCCATCAGTTTACAATTGGCATTCCATAGATGTAAACCGCGGTTTGAACCGGGGTTTGTACAAACCTCCTTTGTGAATACGGGCCAATGGGTTTCAGAATATCTAACACGGTCATTTTTAGCCCCAAACTCAAATTTTAGGCATTTTTTCCCAAAAATATGAAATTTTTGATTTACATAATTCAGCATATATCAATAATTGCATTAGCAGTTGAATTAATACTTTTCGAAAAACTGTTCAATTATATTACCAATACTCTCTAAAAATTTCAAGTGTATATTGTATCTGAACAAAAAGGTATAGTTCTTGGAACTCAGCATTTTATATCGACAAACACAGCCAATTTGTACGATTTCGAACACTATACAGGGTGCCCCAATAAATGTAATTCTTGTTTACGGACTTTATTCAAGAATTTCTCCTAAATAATGACATATTGTTGATACCATTTTTTAGCAAAACCTTCAGTTTTCTTCTTTTATGTCATAAATATGCCGCCATCGGTTTGCAATAGTACACGAAAATAGTGTATCGGTAATTTCACTGCAATAATAAATCCATCATGCAAAGTGCATATAGTGCAATATTCGAATGGGAGGCGCTCGTCATTTACAGTTGGATCGACCATATCTTGATAATTATGTTTTTAACATGATTATTATTCGGAACACCACAGTTAGCTAGACTTTTTCAGGGTTCGGAAAACACTTTGAATAGGCTATTAGGTTTATCTTAGGGTAACTTTTTGTACCACCATGTACATTTGTAACCGTAGTAACAACAACAATAAAAAATATAATAAATCATATATTTGGCTACTACAAGCCGCATTATGCACACTAATTTTCGCGTGAACATGGAGGAAAACAAATCACATGTAAAATAACACCCTATAGCTGCTATTTTTAAGTTTTTAAACTAAATATTTGTTGATTTGGTATATCTTTGTCCATAATCGGCTGTTGTTACCATGGTTACACGAGTACAGCGTAGTGCAAAAAATAAACATTCGGCTTGCTGAGGCTTTTCGGTGTTGTGCATATTAGTTTAGCAATTGAGATTGTTTTGTTTTAATACTGAGTCAGACAAATTGTATAGACCTTTATGGTCTCCAGGTACATGTAATAAGATATGAGGGGCATGAAGCCGGTGCGTTCCTCGCGATCAAGATGGTGTTCGAAGCTAGATACGCTCTGCACATATTACAGTATGTCCCGAATATTGTGTACTTCAGTCCTTCAGTAAGACACTTATTAAAGATAATGAGCATGATCTTGATACTGTTTTAAACACATCATGGACACCCAGTATGATTCGAATTCGCTATATGCATGGCATGCGCGTCAGTATGCAGCTGACTGGAATGCTTCATGTGGAGTGGAATTAAGTTCATTTTTAGCGTTTGATTTATGATAAATGCAGTTAAACAAATACAGGACAGACACAACATCTACGCGGACTATACATAATGATGGTGAAATATTCATCATATTACAAGAAATTGTGTTTCTTTTTGTATTTGTTCATAACTGGAACTGCATGAAGGTGTCCCGAGATTGACGCAATCATTTGGTATACAAATCCTCTTATTAAGATTACACATTTTTGAGACACCCTGTATAGCATGAGAAATCATGCAAAACTACCCATTTTGTGGATAGCTAATGCTGACTTCAAAGTACTATAACTTGTTGTTCAGATACGGTATACACTTGAAATTTTCAGGGTGTATTGTCGATATCATTGGACAGTTTTTAGCTCATCCGGCCCGAAGGGCCCGATGAGCTTATGCCATGCCGTGGCGTCCGTCGTCCTTCCGTCCTTCCGTCCTTCCGTCCGTCCGTCCGTCCGTCCGTCCGTCCACAGTTTTCAAAATGCTTCTTCTTCGTTATTTTTCAACCGATTTTGATTCTGATTGTTTCATAAGATAGGGCTAGGAGGGGGATTTAAAACTTCTACACAGAATCGTGAAATTCATTATATATGCTAATTTATGCAAATTTATTCGAAATCACAAAAAATGCTTCTTCTCCTTCATTTCTTGACCGATTTTGATTTGGTTTGCTTTATCTGGTAGAGCTAACTTTGGTACACTAAACTTCTACACAGAATTTTGAAATTTGTCTCCATTAATTAATTATGGTAATTTATGCAAATTTATTCCAAAAATCACAAAAAATGCTTCTTCTCCTTCATTTCTCGACCGATTTTGATTTGGTTTGCTTTATCTGGTAGAGCTAACTTTGGTACACTAAACTTCTTCACAGAATTTTGAAATTTTTCTCCATTAATTAATTATGGTAATTTATGTAAATTTATTCGAAATCACAAAAAATGCTTCTTCTCCTTCATTTCTCGACCGATTTTGATTTGGTTTGCTTTATCTGGTAGAGCTAACTTTGGTACACTAAACTTCTACACAGAATTTTGAAATTTTTCTCCATTAATTAATTATGGTAATTTATGTAAATTTATTCGAAATCACAAAAAATGCTTCTTCTCCTTCATTTCTCGACCGATTTTGATTTGGTTTGCTTTATCTGGTAGAGCTAACTTTGGTACACTAAACTTCTACACAGAATTTTGAAATTTTTCTCCATGAATTAATTATGGTAATTTTTTATTTATTTATTTATTTATTTATTTATTCATTTATTTTTATTATTTATTTATTTTTTAATTTTTTAATTTATTTATTTATTTATTTTTTTAAAATTTATTTATTTTTAATTTTTTTAATTTATTTATTTTTAATTAATTAATTTATTTTTTTTCCCCATGTCCCTTCTGGGGCGTCAAATCTATATTTTTTTCACTCTATTTTTGTTTTTATTAATTTTTATGTCCCTTCCAGGGCATCACATTTTTATTTTTTGACCAGTTGAAAAGTGTACCACATGAAATTTGCGATATTTGATGTTGCGAGATGCCGGATGAGCGCTACGTCATTGACGTTCTGGTTTGAAAAGTATTAGATTGACTGCTAATACAATTATCGATTTATATGTAATTATGTAAATCAATAATTTCATATTTTGGGGAAAAAATTCATAAAATTTGAGTTTGGGGCTAAAAATGACCGTGATACATATCCTGAACCTCACGGTGTTTGGTATCAGGTTATAGGAAATCTAATTGTCTTTAATATGATTGCAGAATAATCTTGATATAAGGTGTCGTTTGGGAAATCTCGCCAATTATCTATAGCAATACAAAACGGCTGCCTGTTTGGACGCCATCTTGGATTTGGAGGTGTTCGCAACAAAAATGTTGAGGTAGACCCTTGAATTATGTTGCCTTATTAAAAATACTTGCGATTAGAATCGGTTTAAACTTGTGGAGATCTGGCAACCTAAAGTCACCTTTTTCGACATTGGCCCTCCCCTTATAAAGGGACTTAGTAACATTGTCCAAATTCTCAAAATCCAATTGGAATCTATCGGTTCCCTCATACCTTGTTGTATTCGTATTAACAATAAAAGCATTGGACAGGTTTTGGTTTTCAAATTTCGTTAATAAAATATTTATGATTGAAGTGTTCGGTTGTTTAATTATCCACTGGACTGCGAAAACCATGTACAAAGTGAGTGCTATGAGTTAGTGAATATCACTTTGCATTTTTGCTCATTACTCGGCCATATAACGTCCATTTAGCTTGAAATTTTCACACAACACCCAGTGGACATATATATCAGATAACAACATTGTATCAACCACTCGTCACTTTTTGCACATGTCAAAAAAGTTACTAGATCCCTTTAAGCGAACATGTGACAAAATCTAAGCCACAGTTCATGTAAGTGGTTTCTAAATGTAGGTTACATAATGTTTGCAAAATGATAACAGATTGGCAGGATTTATTTTTCATTTTAGTCCAAGAAAGTTAAGCTTTCGTCCAGACATTTATGTTTGGAGATTATTACTTTAACATCTTTTTACTCGTCTTGTCTGGATAGTTGCTTAAAGGGACTTAGTAACATTGTCCAAATCCTCAAAATCCAATTGGAATCTATCGGTTCCCTCATACCTTGTTGTATTCGTATTAACAATAGAAGCATTGGACAGGTTTTGGTTTTCAAATTTCGTTAATAAGATATTTACGATTAAAGTGTTCAGATGTTTAATTATCCACTGGACTGCGAAAACCTTGTACAAAGTTCGAGTACTATGAGTTAGTGAATATCACTTTGCATTTTTGCTCATCACTCGGCCATATAACGTCCATTTAACTTGAAATTTTCACACAACACCCAGTGGACATATATATCAGATAACAACATTGTATCAACCACTCATCACTTTTTGCACATGTCAAAAAAGTTACTAGATCCCTTTAAACGAACATGTGACAAAATCTAAGCCACAGTTCATGTGAGTGGTTTCTAAATGTAGGTTACATAATGTTTGCAAAATGATAACAGATTGGCAGGATTTATTTTTCATTTTAGTCCAAGAAAGTTAAGCCTTCGTCCAGACATTTATGTTTGGAGATTATTACTTTAACATCTTTTTACTCGTCTTGTCTGGATAGTTGCTTAAAGGGACTTAGTAACATTGTCCAAATCCTCAAAATCCAATTGGAATCTATCGGTTCCCTCATACCTTGTTGTATTCGTATTAACAATAGAAGCATTGGACAGGTTTTGGTTGTCAAATTTCGTTGAAAAGATATTTACGATTGAAGTGTTCAGATGTTAAATTATCCACTGGACTGTGAAAACCGTGTACAAAGTGAGTGCTATGAGTTAGTGAATATCACTTTGCATTTTTGCTCATTACTCGGCCATATAACGTCCATTTAACTTGAAATTTTCACACAACACCCAGTGGACATATCAGATAACAACAATATACAGTACATTGTATCAACCACTCATCACTTTTTGCACATGTCAACAAAGTTACTAGATCCCTTTAAGCGAACATGTGACAAAATCTAAGCAACAGTTCATGTGAGTAGTTTGTTCAAGTAGGTAACATCCATGCATTGTTGAGAGGGATAATTTTTTTGACATTTTAGTCTAAAGAAAGTTAAGCCTTCGTGCAGACATTAGTGATTCAAGTTTTTACTTACGTAAGCAAACCTGAGGAAAAAAATCTAAGCCACAGTTCATGTGAGTGGGTTGTAAATGTAGGTTCCTTTCATGAATTTTTCAAACATTTTCAAAATGAAAAATGATCTTGAATTCATTTATATTAGGGAGAGTTAATACATTTTTAACTAGTGTAGAGAAAGTTGAGCCTTTGTGTAGGTGTTCATCTGTTGTGCTTGTAAGTCGGTTGTGTTCATGCATTATTCAAATTGAGAGTGATACAGGGCATCATTTACCATTTTATTTCACAGAAAGTTAAAGGGATCTAGTAACTTTGTTGACATGTGCAAAAAGTGATGAGTGGTTGATACAATGTATATTGTTGTTATCTGATATGTTTACTGGGTGTTGTGTGAAAATTTCAAGTTAAACGGACGTTATATGGCCGAGGAGAATGACAGGGAGAATTGATTTATCATCTTAGAGACCTGTAGTCAAGAGCCAGTAAAGCCTTTGTGCAGATATTTATGATACAAGCTACAGTAGATCATTATTTTCAGCTCTTTTTGGGCAAACCAGTGACAAAATCTAACCCAAAGTCACAGGAAATTAATTTTTGTTATCAAACAATAGTCACGCTCTAAGGAGCACATTGTGAATATGCATTGAGTTTTGTTTTATTTTGTGCTGTTTAATTGTTTCATTTACTCACATACCTAGGCTAGAGAAAGATATAGAAAAGAAATTGATTTTCTGACGTAGTACCAGATAGAAACAAAGTGAACATATATCTGAACACTACCTCCACACATATCTTTTTAAATAAAAAAAATGATAGGGAAATTTAATTTCTCATTCTAGCTGGTCTTATTAAAGGGATAGTTGAGTTCTGGTAAGGAGAGTACAGTTTTAGTGAAACTGAATTTTAGTAACCAAAACCTGCATCATTACATTACAAACTAATAGTTATAACTAGAAAGGAACACAAAATTACAAATGACGTAGTAAAGATCATGTTATCATTCAAAAAGAGCCGTTAAAACGTAAGAGGGCGCTCTCTAAACACTCATCGGTTTCAACCATTTTGAATAAAATATTGTGCATGTGATGCTTTGTTGAAATAGTGATTAGATAGAGAAATAACCAGCAACTATTTAAATACCTATTTTGTAACTTTTTGAAAAGAGGAAGCATTTTTTTGAATTTTTAACGGCTGGTTCAAAATTCTCTAATAAACCCGGGGCCCCGGGTTTATTACAAATTGTTATATTTATGGATATTTCAGCCGTTTCTGAACCGATTTTGATCAAACAAAGATGATTTTATTGTTTAAATATTATGCTCTTTCAAATTTTACACTCAGCTTTTCATTACCTCACAAACCAATTAAGTAGTCTAGCGCCCTCTCTACCAAAACTCAACTTTCCCTTTAAAGTTAGGCCTTCATGGAGGCATTCAAGATAGTGAACGCCAAATAACAGTAGTGGGAAAGTTACCGAAAACATCTATATTGGCCAAACTAATTGATCAATATTGTTGAATTAGGCCAAAAAAGGGTTTGTGTGGTAAAAATCAGACCTTAGTATCGTTAAATGCAGAAATATGGGTGGAAATTCAATTCACGTCGTTAGCATGCCAGTGAGATTTGGCCTAAATTCACCACCCGTTTGCTCCACTGGGCTGGAGATCGGGTCGACAAGCCTGACATGCCGTGCATGTTGGCTCGCTTTTTGGCTCGCTTTTGCACGCAGCGCAGGTGGGTGAATTTTGATCTGTGCACAGATTGCTGTAGTTTAAATCTTTTAATGCTCAAATAGTAAATTTCAAAGTTTTTTTGTCCAAATCTTAACATAGACAGATAAGTTATCATATATTCTTTCATTTGTTTGTGTTTTGGGCGTTTGCCAATACTGTCATTTGGCTTTAAGCTCTTTTAAATCACCATTTTCAACATATTTCTCTTCATTATTTATTTGCAGGGCTGATACGAGATTAGTTGTTCATCATCTTTTTCTTGAAAACTATAAATTATCCTATATTTATGATATGCATTATGTTATTTGCAAGGCTTTCAAGAAAGTGATTAAAAATGTAGCATAAAAACAAGACCTCGCTGCATCTTAAGTAGAGCCTGTGTAATGGCCCTAAGTTTGATTAATGTCTCTTAGCGAATATTTTGTCTATTTACATCGTTTCCCTGCATCAGCAAATTAAATCATACCCATTAAGCTTTAATCCTGTCTTTATCGTGTCCCTCTTTTCTCCTCCCTATAAATTCCTGCTAATGCAGCTGGATAAAGTGCGCATGAAATACTTGAAGCGGCAGGAGGATTATGAGCTTTTCCACAACAAGGCGGCAAAACAGGTAAATTATAACCCATTCACTTCGCACCATTGCAATTTGTGTAGATTCATAACGTAGAACTGTAAGTTCCAGTTAGCAATATGTTACATATTAACTTTACTTATTGTTTCTGTTGGACTCTTGTAGTTGTTATTCTTGTTAATATATATCTGCCTTTTTTTTGTAGAAAACGGGTATTTAACCAATTCACTTCATGTCAATGCAATTTGTGTAGATTTGCAACTTAGAACTTTAACTTTCAGTTAGCAATATGTTACATGTATTAACTTGAGTTATTGTTTATGTTGGACTCTTGTACTTGTTATTCTTGTTAATATATATCTGACTTTTTTTTGTAGAAAACGAGTATTTAACCAATTCACTTCATGTCAATACAATTTGTGTAGATTTGCAACTTAGAACTTTAACTTTCAGTTAGCAATATGTTACATGTATTAACTTGAGTTATTGTTTCTGTTGGACTCTTTTGTAGTTCTTGTTTATCTATCTTACTTTCTTGTAGAAAACTTTGTGTTTTTCGTAACATTCCCTCCACGATTATGCAATTGCATACTTGCCAACATTTGAATTTTGGAAAGAGGGACAAAATTGGCCGGGGGTCCAAAGTCGCAGCATAATTGCACAAGTGTGCGGGAAGTGCACATTGCAAGCACAAAGTCCATTGCGACAGGGTCCAGGCCTTGACGTTTTTGAGTATTAAATGCATTCTCGACCCATTTTTCATAATTCTTCCAAAATTACTAGGTAAGGTTTGGTCAGATTTACATTTAAATGTTGTCTCTATACATTTAAGTACAAAGTAAAGTAAAGTAAAGCAAAAAAAAAAAAAAAAAAAAAATTATTTATTTATTATTATTTTTTTTTAACTTAAAAATCGGGACGTCCCGATTTTACACTTCTAAAAAATTCAAAAAACGGGACAATTCCGATAAAAACGGGACAGTTGGCAAGTATGCAATTGTTATAATTCTTGTGCTATAAAGTTTTCCCCTCCCCAAAGTAAAGTTTCTGACTTGACTTAATCCATCTGTACCCTCGCTGGGTTGTGCGATGGCTTCTGCTTCACAATTGCTTGCCACGCCTTCCTGTCTTTTGTAAGGCTTCCTGCAGTGGCGTAGCAACGGGGAAGGGGCAGGTCGGGGGGCTTGTACCCCCACAATGTTTTGAAAAAAAAAAACACAATACAAAACAAAAAGGGGAACTTTTTCGACAAAAACTAAGAAATAAATAAGGTGTGCCCCCAGTCTGTCTTGACTCGGCTAGTCCTTCCATCTCTTAGCGGGTCTCTCTCTTGGCCTACCCCAATGCTAGAAGTGAACCTTTTTTTTACTCGTGAGTAAAAAACATTGCTCAAATTTTACTGGCCTGAAACCTAAATGTGGTGGCCCAAAACACAGACGAACATTGAGTATTCTGTTATATTTGATTGACTATTTTGGCAAGTAAAATTCGGCTTTGATGACATTTTGGTAGCCAGAGGCTATTTTTATGCCTCCGCCAACGAAAGTGGCCAGAGGCATTATGTTTTGGGGTTGTCCATCCGTCCGTCTGTCCATCCCTTTTTCGTTCTCGCGATATCTCAAGAACCAGTTGACGGATCATTTTCAAACTTGGTATGAGTGTACATATTGGGGTGACAATCAGTGGCGTAGACAGGTTATTACACCTGGGGGGGATGATTTGCCGTTCACCGGACCAAGACCAATTTTTCGAGACCAAGACAATTGCTTGAAAGTCGTCTCAGTGGGGGGTAGATGTTAAGATGATCGTGGGACAGGGGCGGGGGGTTTGACCCAATGATGCGGAGTGCCGCGAAGCGGCGAAAAAAATGTGGGCGTTTTTGGAGTTTTTTGGCAGCCCTAGCCGCGAAGCGGCAAAATTTTTTGACGTTTTGAGCGTTGTTTGGTAGCCCAAGCCGCGAAGCGGCGAAATTTTTTGGCAT
Organism: Echinarachnius parma; assembly: GCA_037951105.1. Lineage (NCBI taxonomy): Eukaryota > Metazoa > Echinodermata > Echinoidea > Clypeasteroida > Echinarachniidae > Echinarachnius > Echinarachnius parma. Next base: position 82,696 of record JBAMJV010000588.1, on the reverse strand, counting down.
TTTTTGTGTTTTTTGCGTTTTTTGGCAGCCCAAGGGGGGGGGGGGGGGGGGTTAAACCCCCTAACCCCCCCCCCCCCCCCCGTAGATCCGCCACTGTGGGAGCGAAGTGACTATGCGGGGGGGGGGGGGGGGGGAGGGTGTGTCCCCCTCCTACGCTAGAGAGATTTTGCATTTTTGGACTTGAAATTGTGCATTCTGGTGCTTACCGAGATAGGAAGCGGCGATTTTTTTGTTGCTATTTTGAACCCCCATACCCCCCCCCCCCCCCCCCCCCCCCCCCCCCCGTAGATCTGTCACTGATATGCACCTCAACACAGGGAGCGAAGTGACTGAGCGGCGGGAGGGCTCCCATGCAAGGGAGATTTTGCATTTTTGGACTTGAAATAGTGCAATCTGGTGCTTACCAAGAGAGGAAATTCGGGCTCTACATTGACTGTATCTGGGAAAGGGTGTCATGATTTGATGGACCAGAAATTTTAAATACATTTTCACGGAGAAAACAAATAGTTGACAAATATGGACCCCAACCAAATATTGTATTTATATGGAGCATCATACACAGTTCTAACTTAACCATTATGCCGCATTATATGATCCGACAACTTACCCTATCGCCAAGAATGAGTCCCGAGGGGTGAAGCTACCGAGGGCTGGGGCAGGGTCAAATATGGAGGGTTTGGAAGGGGGGATCCCCTCCCACGGAGAAGATTTTGCATTTATATACTTGAAATGGTGCAATTTCGTGCACACCACACAAGTAGCCAGAGCAATGCCAGCCTAACTGGAGCTACGTGGCCCGGTATACAGAAAAGAAATACTCACCCCTGACCATACGCAAATTACACAACAAACTGAGATTATCTGGTCGCGCGCGTAGCGCGCAGCGAAAAAGGAATGTGGATGTACAAATTACTTTTTTAACGGTAGAATTAACAAGTCTTTGCTCATACAACAAATGTTCTTTCCCCAATCGTATACAGATACACACAAAAAATATTATATCCTTCCCTAAAACCTGGGGGGGATGATTGTACATGGCATCCCCCCCACCTTGTGAGCTGGGGGGGATGCATCCCCCTCATCCCCCCCGTTGTCTACGCCCCTGGTGACAATGATCTGTTGTGATTTTGGGGGTCATAAGGTCAAGGTCACAGGACTCATTATATGCGCAAAAATACAAATACCTTGTAATTGTCAAAACTCAAGAACTGAATGTCAGATTTTAATAAAAACTTGGTACCTGAATGTATATTAGGGAGCGAACGTAGCCAACAAATTTTGGGGGTCATGAGGTCAAAGTTCAAGGTCATATTATTTATGCCAAAATAGCTTGTAATTGCAATATCTTGAGAAGCAGTAGACATATTACCATCAATTGAACTAATAAGGTAATTTGATTTTTAGGTCATGAGGTCAACGGTAAAGGTCATGGCTCATTATGTGCAAAAATAGCTCACAATTGTGATATATCTCAAGTCTGGTTGACGGGTAGCATCAAAATTGAGTTTGCAGGATTAATTCAGTGCTGTTCATTTGGGCTTGATATAAAAATCGTGTAATAGCCGAGGCATCAAAATTTTAAAAAATGGACATATACATGAGATGTTTTGCTCGTTTGATCTAACTAGATTATAAATGGGGTTCATCTTGGGTAGTAACAGTCCTGGGAGGCCTTACCGTATTTGTCGGTGTATTAACCGCTCCGGTGTATTAACCGCACCCCTAAAAAAAAAAAAAAAAAAAGGTGCGGTTAATACGGTCGTGTATTAACCGCACCCCCCTTTTTTTCTTTTTTTTTTTTGAAAAAAGGTGCGGTTAATACACCAGCAAATACGGTATATGGGAAGCTCCATTTTCTGTACTCTTTAAATGAAAAACATATATATAGATTATTACTAAGGAAAGCCTTGCCTTAGGCTACTAAATTGCAGACAAATGCCTTGATTTCCTTAATGGTGTTGTGATTGATAGGTAACATTTTGTTTTTAATTTCCCTTGTTTCCCATAATGGAATGAAGAGTTCATGAAGTTTACAAATAAAGTACAAGAGATTCACAAGACGTCATTAATATGACGTCATTTTGTGAAATCTCATTAGTGGGCTTCAGCCGTCTGCTTTAAAAGCATGTTTATCTTAAGGCTCTCTTTCATGGTCCAAGCTAAATATATATTTATTTATATAATATTTAAAGCAAATATGTTGTTAAGCACCCGTAAGAAAAGGTAGCAAATTAAAAAAACCAAAAGATTATTTTTGGTGCCAAACCTTTTCAATGATTTGTTTTGCCACACTACAGATGAAGGTTCTTGAAGGGAACTGGAAGAAGGCTGAGGCTGAGATCCATCGCTTGGACCAACTCTTTGACCGCTGTAGACAGGTAATAATGATAATAATAGGTTTGATTTATATTGCACTTAAAGGGCTAGTTGAGTTTTGGTAAAGAGAGTAAAAAGCCTGTTATCATTCAAAAAGAGCCATTAAAACTCATGAGGGCACTCTCTCAAAACTCAATGGTTTCTTCCATTTTAAATGAAATATTGTGCATGTGATGTTTTGTTGAAATAGTGATTCGATAGAGACATAATCAACAACTATTTAAAAACCTCTTTTGTAAATTTTTGAAAAGAGGAAGCATTTAAAAAAAAAATTAACGGCTGGTTCAAAATTCTCTAATAATATTTATTACAAATCGTTAGGCTTATGGATATTTCAGCCATTTCTCAACCGATTTTGATCAAATAACGTTTATTCTGTCATTAAAATATTATGCTCTTTCAAATTTGACACTCAGTTTTTCATTATCTCACAAAAAAATTATTCCGTGTAGCGCCCTCTATACCAAAACTCAACTATCCATTTAATATGATACAATATCATCTCTAAGCGCTTTGCACTATTATTACCCAGGTCATAGGATACAATACAAACAAAAACACACATTGTTTGCACCATCTCCACTCCCTGGGGAGCATTCCTTCCAAGCGGCTCTTGATTCAATCGAACCTGCCGACCTCCTGAGTATAATGGTTACTTGTTTTTCTTTGGATGGTCTAGTGTAAAAAACAAAAAAGCAAAAAAATAAAACATTGAATAAGACACATCCAGCGTATTTTATGAATGCCATTAAGTTCCATAGCAACTTCCGACGTGTAGTTACCTCTATGTAAATATAGGTATGAAATTCATGACATCTTATGATTTCTTATGGCTAGCAGCTTGATCGATTAATCATCTCTCACATTGCTTTTCATTTATTTCCTTCAGGTAAAGGAGAAGTTTCCAGGTTCATTTTGACAGAGGGATCGTATCCATTAAATTCAAAAGATTTTGTCTAAAAGTGATATTTGAAACTTCAATAATTATGCCTATATCCTTGTAAGCTTCATCTGATTGCTGCGTGAAACTTTCATACAAAAAGAATACTGGTTACCTAGTGAAAAACTTTGAACATTGATGTCGGAATTGGTTCCGACTCCAGTGGAGCAGTTATTGGATCACTTTAAACTGCTCTATGAGATGTTTGGCTGCAAATAGAAACTCATCTTGGCTTTAAAATAATGATGTAAGTTGTTTACATTATCTCTAATTTTGTGTATCATGTATTTTTTCTTCAGACGATGGGGAAAAGTGCCAGGCTTATATTGTCAGAGCTACCCTAATCTAGAGCGGCTGTTAGAGATGTTGGGCTGTAAATAGAAACTCATCTTGGCTTTAAAAAAACACATTAATGTAAATGATGTAAGTTGTTTACATCATCTCTAATTTTGTATCTTTTCTTCAGACGATGGGGAAAAGTGCCATGTTTATATTGTCAGAGCTACCCTAATCTCTAGCTGCTCTATGAGATGTTTGGCAGGAAATAGATACTTTTCTTGGCTCATAATGAGTAATCTTACTGATCACTGTATTAACAAGTTGTTTATGTCATTTATCATCTCTCATATCTTTCTTCAGGTGATGGAAAAAATGCCTATTTCATATTGTAAGAGTGACCCAAATCTCATTTTTTTTCTTGACTCGTAATGATCAATCTTTAGTGATAACAATAAGCCGTGAATATCATTTATCATCCCATATTTTTCTTTCTTCCTTTCTTTACTTTAGGTAATGGAAAAATTGCCTGGTTCATATTGTCAGAGCTACCCTAATCTTAAGCTGCTCCTTAAGATGTTTGGCTTCAAATATAATATAATCTTTACTTCACTCGTAATGATTTATTTTAGTGATCACTGTATTAACAAGTTGTTTATATCATTTATCATCTCTCATATTTTTGCCTTTCTTTTCTTTCCTTCAGGTTGAAAAAGTGCCAGGTTTATATTGTCAGAGGGAGCCAAATCTTAAACTGCTCAACGAGATGTAGGCTGCTAATAGAAACTTTTCTTGAATCGTAATGATTAATCTTTATTGATAACTATAAGCTGTAAATATCATTTATCATCTCATATTTGTCTTTCTTGCTCGACTCCTAATGAGTAATCTTAGTGATCACTTTAAGTTGTTTATATCATTTATCATCTCATTTCTTTCTTTTCTTTTCTTCTTTCAGGTGGTAGAAAAGGTGCCAGGTTTATATTGTCAGAGCTACCCTAATCTCAAGATGCTCTATGAGATGTTTGGCTGCTAATAGAAACTTTTCTTGGCTTGTATTAATTAATCTTAGTGATCACTGTATTAAAAAGTTGTTTATATAATTCATCATCTCATATCTTTCTTTCCTTCAGGTTATGGAAAAAGTACCTGGTTTATAATGTCAGAGCTACCCTAATCTCAAGATGCTCTATGAGATGGTTGGCTGCTAATATAAACTTTTCTTGGCTTGTATTAATTAATCTTAGTGATCACTGTATTAACAAGTTGTTTACGTATATCATTTATCATCTCTCATATTTTTGCCTTTCTTTTCTTTCCTTCAGTTTGAAAAAGTGCCAGGTTTATATTGTCAGAGGGAGCCAAACCTTAAACTGCTCAACAAGATGTAGGCTGCTAATAGAAACTTTTCTTGGCTTGTATTAATTAATCTTAGTGATCACTGTATTAACAAGTTGTTTATATGATTTACCAACTCTCATATTTTTGCCTTTCCTTCCTTTCTTTCCTTCAGGTAATGGAGAAAGTGCCAGGTTCATACTGTCAGAGGGATCCAAATCTTAAACTGCTCTACGAGATGTTTGGCTGCAAATAGGAACTCTTTGCAGCTTGTTTTTGAGTTATTTTTGAGTAAAGTCCGCTGAGTAAAGGTTTATTGTCAATTAGTCTAACCTACTCCATTTGGTCAAGTATGTGGCGTGTGGAACTTCAATTTCCCTGACACAAAACTTGACCCCTACCATGAACCTAACCCTACCCATTATTATACCACTGGCAAACAAAGTTTGCAAGGGGGTATATTGGAATCAGCGTACGGTCGGTCGCTTGGTCGGTTACATTATTATACCACCGCCAAACAAAGTTTGCAAGGGGGTATATTGGAATCAGCGTACGGTCGGTCGCTTGGTCCGCTGCAAAAACTTGAGGAGCGAACTACTATCACAATTTTCAAGCAATTTCAATGAAACTTGGTAAAATTGATGTTCTCTGGGTAAGGGTCAGAAACCAGTTCTGCGGGTGTAATAATCATACTCAGAGATATTCTAGTCTTATAGTTGTAAGCATCTAAATCATGATTTTTTTTTCCAGTAGGCATGTTAGCAAATTGCCAAATACAGTCAAACCTTCATATAGTGACCACCTGAGGGAAATTATAAAAGTGGCCACTGTAGACAGGTGCTAAACAGGTTCCATAACATCGTTTTTTTCTCTGCACGGGATCACTTATGGTGGCCACCTTAGGCAGGTTGGCAGCTAAGACATGTTTGACTGCATATAATTAGGAATCACCAAGTCTATATCACTTTCTATTGTTGCAAAAGTCATTTTTATGCCTCCGCAACGAAGTAGCCGGAGGCATTATGTTTTCGGGTTGTCCGTACGTCCCGTTCTCGTGATTGCGTTATCTCAAGAACCGATTGACGGATTTTCACCAAACTTGGGTCATGTATGTATCTTGGGAAGCCAATGAACCGATTAGATTTTGGGGTCATGAGGTCAAAGGTCACAGGGCTCATTATATGTGCAAAAATAGCTCGTGATCGCATTATCTCAAGAACGGATTGACGGATTCTGACCAAACTTGGTACATGTATGTATCTTGGGAAGCCAATGAAGTGATTAGATTTTGGGGTCATAAGGTCAAAGGTCACAGAGCTCATTATATATGCAAAAAAAGCTTGTGATCGCGTTATCTCAAGAACGGATTGACGGATTCTGACCAAACTTGGTACATGTATGGTATCTTGGGGAGCCAATGAACTGATTAGATTTTGGGGTCATGAGGTCAAAGGTCACAGACCTCATTATATATGCAAAAATAGCTTGTGATTGCGTTATCTCAAGAACGGATTGACGGATTCTGACCAAACTTGGTACATGTATGTATCTTGGGGAGCCAATGAACTGATTAGATTCTGGGGTCATGAGATCAAAGGTCAAAGGTCGCAGGGCTCATTTTATATGAAAAAATAGCTTGTGATCGTGTTCTCAAGAACCGCTTGACTGATTCTGCCCAAACTTGGTACATGTATGTATCTTGGGGAGCCAATGAACTGATTAGATTTTGGGGTCATGAGGTCAATTGTCAAAGGTCACATGGCTCATTATACATGCAACAATAGCTTGTGATTGCTTGTGATCTCAAGAATTAGTCGGTGGATTCAGACCAAACTTAGTACATGTATGAATCTTAAAGAGCCGATGAACTGATTACATTTAGCGGTCATGAGGATAAAGGTCACAGGGCTCATTAAAAAAAGATTGTAATTGGAAATCTCAAGAACTGAATGACAGATTTTAATCCAACTTGGTACCTGAATGTATCTTAAGGAGCATTTATTAGATTTTGGGGTCATGAGGTCAAAGGTCAAGGTCACAGGACTCATTTTGTAAAAATATCTCAAGATATATATAAATCGCGCCATGACAGAGGCATCCAGTCGAAGATCCATCTAGTTCTCCCAAGTCATGATAACATTTGTAAATGTTAAAAATTGGAAACATTTAAAAACTGTACACAAATCAGTGTAAATATTTATCTGTTGTATTTTCTGTAGTTTAGAACTGGTTCAGAACCATCAAAAGGTGCATCTTATGTTTTTGTTTTATAGAGATTATATTAGAGAGGAATAATTCATGCCTTCTTGAAAACATAATATAATGTTTCTTACACTTATTTTCATTTTGTATGATGTAAGTAATAAGTTCATCTACATGTTATATACATGTATTAGTAGAACATTTATTTGGATATATGTTGTATATCTGCATATAGGTGCGGAGTGTAAATAACTTTTCTTGAAAGAAAATTCATTTGAATCTTAGACACTGTGACATTGTTGACAGTACTGCAGGGCTCCACACTTACCTTTTAAAAAAATCATTGGCCCAGTCGGGCCAGTGAAGTAATTTATTCGCCTTTTCTGGTGGCCTGAAAGACGAATTTACGGGCCCGCAAATTTCACAAGTAAACTTTTTACTATTCAAAATATCACTCTTTCCTGATCAAACCTGTGATTATAGATGAAGCATGACATGGAAGAAAACAAGATTTTTCTAACTTTGTCAATGTCGGGTTGAAAATATGCTTGCCCGATCGTGCCACCAAAATAAGACTTTTATACATTTTTGCTGGCCCGAAGTGCAATTGCACTGGCCCTGGGCCAGTGCGAGTGTCGAGCCCTGTATACTGTACTGTAATATTTTGTAAATTTGTGTACCGTAAAACTCCGTGTATAAGACGCACTTTTTTTCCGTCGGAAAATTTTCAAAGTGGGGGGTGCGTCTTATACACAGGTACAGCCCAAAAAAAAAAAAAAAAAAAAAAAAAAAAATTTTTTTTTTTTTTAGAAATTTTTTTTTGGGACACCCGGTAGTGATGTTTAATGCATATTAAACTGGTCTAGGGCATGACAAGAGCTTGATATAAGGGGGAACATTTATCAAAATATATCTTTTTCCTACATAAATTATAGTGGTTAGCAACACAAAATGCAAGTTTTTAAGCAGTAACACTGCTACAAATTGAATATTCAGATATTCATGAGTAGCAGCACTCATTTAATATTCAATTTTCTAAACAGTGGTTATACATTTTTCTCTACAAAAAAGTTATTAATGAATTTAGTATTTTGCATATTTAATGAGCATTGCTACCTCATGAATATATGAATATTCATGAAAAAAAAGTTCTAAAAAGAAAAAAAAAAAAAAAAAAAAAGTTAAAAAAAAAAAAAAATTTTATAGAAAGTTGGGGGTGCGTTTTATACACGAGTGCGTCTTATACACGGAGTTTTACGGTAGTTAACACTTTTGTTTCATCATAGAACAAGCTGTTGCCTTAGAACAATCTTATCCTTTTCCTTTCTGTTATTCATATGATTATTTATATACTAGTTCAAAATCACATATCACCTTCGTTGTACATACATGTGTAAGTCTTATTTATTTAGTCAGTGTATTGAGATGATTAAGCTCCTATTGTTTCTGATACATGTAGTATAGTAAATCGCAGTAATGTAGTCAAGTCCGGACTCGGACTCGCTTTTGATGGTCTCGTGACTCGGACTCGGAGCCGAGTCCCTATGTAAAACATATGGGAACATGCTGTTTCGTTGGGGACTCGGACTCTGAACTTGTGGTCTCGACTACAGCACTGGTAAATCGTGTACATACATGTACAGTGAATTGATGTAACAATTGCATATTTGTAATAACATGTATGCATGTGTATACGTAATATCTTGTTTTCTGTATAATTTACAAAATTAGAGATATACATATTGGAAACAATACTATATTGTAACCAATTTTAATCAGAAAATTACTTCATGAGAAGTAACTCTGGGTGAAGTAATTCATTACTGTAATTTTTCTAAGGAAAGAAAGGGGCAACAATGTAATGTATGATCATCATTTATTACAATATTTTAAAAAGAGTGTGAAAATAAGCAAAGTGAGGCATTATTTTTTACCCTGCTTTTAAAGGGATAGTTGAGTTCTGGTTTTTGTCAAACTGAAATTTAGTAAGCAAAACCTGCACCATTACATTACAAAATAATAGTTATAAATCCACCATATTCAAAAGAAATTTAAAAATTACAAATAACTTAGTAAAAGGCCTGTTATCATTAAAAAAGAGCCGTTAAAACTCAAGAGGGCGCTCTCTGAACACTCATCGGTTTCAACCATTTAAAATAAAATATTGTGAATGTGATACTATGTTAAAATAGTGATTAGATAGAGATTATCAACAACTATTTAAAAACCACTTTTGTAAATTTGTTGTAAATGGAAGCATTTCTAAAACTGGTTCAAAATTGTCTAATAATTGTGGGGCCCCACATTTATTACGAATGGTTATGTGTATGGATATTTCAGCCATTTCTGAACCGATTTTTATCAAATAAAGTTCGTTCTGTCATTAAAATTGTATGCTCTTTCGAATTTGACACTCAGTTTTTCATTATCTCACGAAAAAATTATTTTGAGTAGCGCCCTCTTTACCAAAACTCAACTATCCCTTTAATAATATCACCTTATTCCTGTAAAAGGAAAAGATATCTCATGCCCTTTTTTCATAATCCAAGCATTCAGTTTCACATGCACTTGTTAAAAAGTTACACATATTCATAAAAAAATTATTTAAACTAAGTGAACATTAGTATTTCAGTATGATCAAATTTGACTGTAAATGTTGAGTCCTTATGCCATTTTCTAAATCATTGGATTCCATGATGTAGAAATACAAATGTACATACTGATGTAAATAAACAATTTTGCACACAATAATGTTTGTTTGTCCTACCTGGCATTATTTTTGTTTTGACTGAATAGAAAGGTTTGCTAAGATTAAAGGGTACCACCACCCAAAAATATTATTTTTTATTAAAGAAAGGTAACATCTTTAGTATTCCATTCCACCAATAAGTTCACAAAAATATGTTTCCAGAAAAAAAGAAGAAAAAAATTGGAAAACCCATCACCATTCTAAAGCATGCGTTCATGCAGTCTGAATCGCCCGGGAATCTATTGTCTACGCATAAATAGCATTGGCGCACTCGCAAATGGTTGGCCCGTATGGAACCAGGAAATAGTAGTGGTTCCGTATAAAGTGGTGGAAATGAATTGCTTTGTTTATGAATTACACAACCCTTTGCAAAATGTTGGGTATCTATTTGATATCACAAAACGGTACCAAAACATATAATAATGTGTTTTTCTTTGCCTGGTGGTCCCCTTTAATCAAATTGTATGCATATTCTATGAATAACAATTATTCCTGGGGGTGTTTCACAAAGATTCAAAGTTGAACTCTAAGTTGGATCTAACTATTATGGAAAGATGTGAGTTTCTTTGTAAAATTGTAATACATTTTTATTGAAATCAGTAATATTTGTTATTATCAAGGAGCCTTGAAATTATCGATATACATTTTTGTTGGAAGTTTCAAAAGGATTGAAAATGAGAAAATGTTTGCTTTTAGTTGAATGTGAAGGATACTCTGGATTTATTAAAAACGGGTTAAAGCATCTCGGAAGAATGAAATGAATATGCGTCAGCGTGTGGCTAAAGCCCGGCGCAGACAGAGCCGACTCGACTGGTTGTCGTTCCGATCGGCTCAGTTTTCAGTGCCTCGCGACACACATTTTGCCAGTCGAGAGACAGTCGCATGCCAGTTGGGGCCGATTCAACACGATAAATCTGCTCCGACCGACCGGGCCCAACTCTAGCCTGATTGAAACCAGTCGGATCGGGTCGAGTCGGCTCTGTCTGCGCCGGGCTTAAGACGTAAATATGTTTTTTTTCCCCCCTGTTTACTTGTCCTTACCCTTGTCAAGGATGACATTTCGATTATGTTTTATTTGTTATTGGCTTACATTTATTCGTTTTTGGCAAATCCTTAATTATCCTTCATACATGTATTCCCTTTTATGCAAACATGTCTAAGCCCCAATAACGAATCAAAATAATCACAAATTTTCATATGACAAGGGTCAGGATAAGTACAGAGAGAAAACAACTTTATTTATGTCTTAGCCACACATACTCACTACCTTCTTCTAAGATTCTTTATTCGTTTTGATAAATCCTGAATTATATTTCATACATGTATTCCCTTGTATGCAAAAATGTCTAAGCCAATAACAAATTAAAATAATCACAATTCCATCTATGACAAGGGTCAGGATAACTACAGAGAGAAAACAACTTTATTTATGTCTTAGCCACACATACTCACTACCTTCTTCTAAGATTCTTTATTCGTTTTGATAAATCCTGAATTATATTTCATACATGTATTCCCTTTTATGCAAAAATATCTAAGCCAATAACGAATCAAATTAATCACAATTTCATCTATGACAAGGGTCAGGATAACTACAGAGATAAAACAACTTTATTTATGTCTTAGCCACACGTATGTACTCACTACGTTCTTCTAAGATTATTTATCTGTTTTTACTGAATCCCGAGTATCCTTCCTTTCATTCCCCTAAAAGGGTAGTACAGATTTGGTAAGGCTGAGCTTTAGTAACCAAAACCTGCACAATAACATTACAAACTAATAGTTATAACTCCACCATGCTCGAAAGGTATATGGAATTACAAACGACTAAGTAAAAAGTTCCTTTCGAGCATGGTGGAGTTATAACTTTTAGTTTGTAATGTAATGGTGCAGGTTCTGGTTACTAAAATACAGTTTGACCAAAACTGTACTCTCTTTACCAAAACTCAACTATGTAACTTTGTTGGCATGTGCAGGAAGTGTTGAATGTGTAGTTTTGTCATTTGATATGTCCTCTGAGTATTGTGTGAAAATTTCACGTTAAATGGATGGTATATGGCCGGGTGATAAGCAAAATGCAAATGACGTATTGCACTGACTGTGTGCAGTTATGTCTATGGAGTGGATAGTTAAAATTTCGAGCACTTCAATAATAAATCTCTTTTTAACGAAAGGGAAATTTGAAAAACCAAAACCTGTTCCATGCCCCTATTGGTAATAAGGATACAACACGGTAAGCATGAGAGAACCTCTAGATTTCTAATTAAGTTTTTGTGGATTTAGACAATGATTATAGATCCCTTTAAATTAGAAGTAACACGGCTATATAATTATTTCAAACCCACGTTTCTTTTCAAAGCCAATAACGAATAAAAAATAATCGATTTGTTAATTATAGTAAGTGTGGCTAAGGCATAAATAAAGCTTGTTTTATGTGTACTCCCCCTGACCCTTGTCATAGATGGAATTGTGATTATTTTAAATTGTTATTGCCTTAGACATTTTTACATAAAAGGGAATACATGTATGAAGGATAATTCAGGATTTGTCAAAACGAATAAAGAATCTTAGAAGAAGGTAGTGAGTATGTGTGGCTAAGACATAAATAAAGTTGTTTTCTCTCTGTACTTATCCTGACCCTTGTCATAGATGGAATTGTGATTATTTTAATTTGTTATTGGCTTAGACATTTTTGCATACAAGGGAATACATGTATGAAGGATAATTCAGGATTTGTCAAAACGAATAAAGAATCTTAAAAGAAGGTAGTGAGTATACGTGTGGCTAAGACATAAATAAAGTTGTTTTCTCTTTGTACTTATCCTGACCCTTGTCATGGAAGAATTTTCTATTATTTTGATTTGTTATTGGCTTAGAAGGAATTTTTTTAAATTTTATTTATATATAATGGAACATAATATTCAGGATTTATTCAAACTGATTAATAATCTCAAAGGAACTAAGTGAGTATTATACGTGTGGCTATATATGACATGCATATCATGTTTGTTTTCTGTGTTCTTGATCTTGCCCTTGTCAAGGATGACATGTTAATTATTAAGATTGGTTATTGGCTTTCAATAGAAACGTGGGTTTGAAATATATAACCGTCTTACTTCTAAGAGCATGGTGGCTTAGCGGTTAGAGTGTCCGCCTCATGCACGGGAGGTCCCGGGTTCGAACCCAGACCGGGTCATACCAAAGACTTTAAAAATGGTACCTTCTGCCTTCTACTAGCCAGGCGCTCGGCATATATAGAATGGAGAAGGGAAGTTAATCACACGAGTTACCAGACGAATGGCCCCTTCTGTTACTTTCGCTACATTTAGTAGACATGTGGCCTAGGGCTAATGAATTGGAGATAGGCGCCGCCTTATGTGCCAACATTGGCACGGGAAGGACTTTAACCTTTAACTAAAACTTCTAAGAGATTAGTTAAAAAAGATACATAATCGAAAAAGAAATAAGTGAGTACCCATGTGGTCTAGGCCTACAGGATTATTTTCCCGATAATTTGTCCTAACCCTGTTCGTGGAAGAAATTTATTTCAATTAGTAATTTGCTTGAAATAGAAATATTGCTTCTAAGTGACCAGTGAAACATATTCAAGATTGATTAAAACATGAATCTAAGAAAAAATGAAGTGAGTGCACATGTGGTTGAAGCTTACAGGATTATCTCCCACGTGATATAATGTGTCTTTACCCTGCTCGTGAAAAACAAAAATCGATTATTTTTTTAAATTAGTAATTGGCTTAGAAAAGAAACGTGGGTTTGAAATATACATCCGTCTTACTTATTATTTAAAGGGATCTAGAATCATTGTCCAAATCCACAAAACTTAATTTTTTTATTAGAAATCTAGAGGTTCTCTCATGCTTGTTGTATCCTTATTACCAATAGGAGCATGGAACAGGTGTTTTTTTCTTTCAAATTTCCCTTTCGTTAAAAAGAGATTTATTATTGAAGTGCTCGGAATTTTAACTATCCACTGGATAGTCATAACTGTACAAAGTCAGTGCAATACGTCGGGGAATATCATTTGCATTTTCGCTTACCACCCGGCCATATAACATCCATTTAACGTGACATTTTCACACAATACTCCGAGGACATATCAAATGACAAAACTACAGATTTTTACCAACCATTCATCATTTCCTGCACATGCCAACACAGTTACTAGCCTAGATCCCTTTAAGTAACCTATTAACAATATTACACTTAGTTTGTCATTACCTCCCTTATTAGTTATTTATTGAAGCGCCCTCTTAACCAAAACTGTATTATCCCTTTAAATTGCATCAAGGATGTATATTTCTTTGGCAAACTAATGCCCCATAAAACCCTCGGGTCATAATCATAGAAACACGTAGGCTACGGCTATTTTTGAAATTTTGTGTCCGTTTTTTGCCACGTATTAAGTTATAATTGGTAAACTATAGGTTAGGCTTTTAAGTTCGCTTGAACTGTATCGTGGTTACACTATTTCTGATGCAGACCTATAATTACGGGGTGGCTATCGACAAACAGGTTGTCATTTTTTCGATGTCCATTTTATGTCATTACAATTTTTGTTGTCGAAATTCGCCCACGGATTTAAAAAAAAAAAAAAAAAAAAAAACGATCAAGCTAGGTTAGCCTTTTGGACTCGCCTAACTATTGTTCATCGATAATGTATATCACTGGTGCAGGCCTCATAACCGGTACCATAATGTCTGGGTGGCTATTGTCAGATTATCATTTTGTCGATGTCCGTTTTACTTTATCTAATGTTTAGATTTTTTGGGTCAAAATTCGCCCATAGGAATAAAATAAACAAAACACGATCAAGCTAGATTACCCTTTTGAACTCGCTTAATTAATTGATTGTATAACGATGATTGAAATATATTTGTATACAGGCCTCATAATTTCCTCATTATCACAATGCCACGGTGGCTACTACAATTTGTAATATTTTGTTGTTCGTATTTGGCCACAGATTTACAAAACGATCAAGCTATTAACGTTACCCTTTTGAACTCTCTTTTATTGTATTACATATCTTCAGTTTAATACAGGCCCCCAATAATCATAAAGACACGGCCTCGATGACTTTTTTTGTTTGTTGTTGTCCATATTTAGCCACGGATCTACTCAAAGATCAAGCTAGGATATACCCTTTGAGTTCGCTTGATTGTATGGAGGATACTGGCCTCATAATTCCCTCTTAATCCGTGTTATTATAATGATAATGACACGAAGGCTTCGCGACAATTTGTAATTTTTTTGTTTTGAATTTGGCCTCAAAAAGATAAAGCTACATAGGTTACTCTTTTGAACTCGCTGGTATTGTATCGAAGATTTACCTATTTTCAGTTTTATACGTGTCTCATATTTCCTTCATAATCATGAAACGGTAGCTACTGCCATTTATTTTGGATTATTGTGTCGAGAATTATATATCTTTGATACACGTAACACCTCATAATTACCTCTTAATCAGACATGGTGGCTACGGCCATTTGTATTTTGTACCCAAACTTGGCCATGGATTTACAAAAAGATCAAGCTAGGTTAACCTTTGAACTCTTCTGATTACAATTTAAAAAAATATATATCAATATTTTGCCACGGTTTAAAAAAGTGATAAAGCATACAGTATAGGTGACCCTTTTTAGCTCGCTTGATTTCATCGGGTAGATATTTTCGATACAGACCTCATGATCCCCTTATAATCTGAATGACAATCATGTCAGTGGCTACGTCTAACAAATTGTTTTTTTTTCTATGTCCCTGTTTTGTTTAATTATTATTATTATTATTTATCTATTTGTTTATTTTATTTATTTATTTATTCATTTATTCATTAATTTTTTTAGTGGGGGGGGGGGGGGGCATATATTATTGTTTCCAATTGTTGTCTCCCAAGTCTTATTCCTGCATTATTTTATTTTTTTTGGGGGGGAGGGGTTTGTTGACAAATATTTATTTCTACTTATCTATCACCTTCTCCCTGCATTAATATTAGGAAATTTAATTGATATAAATGTAGAGATATTGCCCGTTTTGGATCACTAGATTACAACTAGGATAAATCGCAGACATAGGTCTGGTAGACTTTGGGAACATGCATGATGGCTGTCAGAAACAGAATTTAAAACTCTTCGTTGTTCATTGTTGGCGTAGGAATGGGCTAGGATTTATCAAGTTTTACATCCATTTTTTTTTAAATACCATTTTCTCCTAATTCCTACTTTTTTCCTATTAAATTTTTTTTCCCTTATCTCATCTTTTTTCTCCTAGATATGTTTGAAAGCTTCCATATGATTGTTTAATGACACTAAGATTAAACAAAAGTGAAACAAAATTTCAGGGATATATTATCCGGCGTTTGAACTCGATATATTAATCCGGGGATATAATGGTAGGTACATGCATGGGAGACCGTGGGGACCATCTGCATACTAATCGCATTATATTAAGAATACTATAGTAAAGGCCTGGTCACACAGGACACGACTAGACCCACGAATGCAGTACGCATTAGTACGAATTGGTAAAAATATAGAAATCGTACACGATTTGCCGACGATTTCTACCTTTTTACCGATTCGTACTAATGCGTACTGCATTCGCGGGTCTAGTCGTGTCCTGTGTGACCAGGCCTAAAAGGAGTGGTCACATTGGACACGACTCCCCACGACTAGACCCACGAATGCAGTACGCATTGGTACAAATCTATGGCAAGCCGTTTTTAACATTTATTCCTATTTCTTGATATCAATAATTCAATTCTTGATATTATCAAGAAATCGGATTCTTGATATCAAGAAATGCATTCGTGATATCAAGAAATGCATTCTTGATATCAAGAAATACTTTTCTGTATTGGTGATACTTGATATCAAGAAATAAACTGATATCAATAATTCAATTATTGATATCAAGAATTCAATTCTTGATATCACGAAATCGAATTCTTGATATCAAGAAATGCATTCTTGATATCAAGAAATGCATTCTTGATATCAAGAAATACTTTTCTGTATTGGTAATACTTGATATCAAGAAATAAACTGATATCAATAATTCAATTATTGATATCAAGAAATAGGAATAAATGTTAAAACGGCTTGCCATAGATTTGTACCAATGCGTACTGCATTCGTGGGTCTAGTCGTGGGGAGTCGTGTCCAATGTGACCACTCCTTTAACACGGTGGCTGTCACAAACAGATTTAAACATTTTTTATCTCCAGTTTATTTGCCAAAGATTTATAAAGTTTTCCTTCGGAGCTTGACTACTTGTTGAGGGGGGGAAATATCATAGTCCTTCTAAACTTCCTATATATTTTCTCCTTGATCTCTTTGAAACAGATCAATGAGAGAAGAAGCCTGCATTTGTGGTGATAAAACATAAATCGAAATGCATTTATGGATATGTTGCCCGTTTTAGCTCACTGTGAGGCCTTTGGAATTATTCGCATTATGTTGTAGGAATCAAAATTTGAACACGATGGCTGTCATAAACAGAATTACAACTTTAATTTGTCAATTCTTGCCTAGGATTTATGGAAGTATTAAGTCACAAAGCGTGCAAATAATACATTTTCATCCAAGTATTCCCCCTAATCCTTCTTATATCCTATTTTCGTTTTTTAAAGAAATTTATAAAGTACTTCTTATTTCCCACTTGTATAACATATAGTTTTAACAAAAGTGGAAGCACAATTTCATCAATAAAGTTACCTGTTTGAGCTGACTGGATTACAGGTCGGGTTCATCGTATATCATTCGTGGCCTGGGAGGACTTGGACATTATTACACCATCCCGTAAGAATCATAATCAGAATACAGACGGAACACGGTGGCTGTCACAAACAGATTAAATTTCTTTCGATGCCCAGTTCTTTTTGCCAAGGATTTATAAAGTTGTAATCCTGCATTTCCTTTTTTTATCCCATTAATCTTGCCCTTGCATGGCTACTTTTTTTAATTTAAATTTTTTTTTTTTTAAAGAAAACTATATACCAGTTAGTCCTATTTATCTCCCGCGTTTCCCCATGGATCTGTCTGAAAGCCTGGATTTGTGAAACTTAAATCAAACAAAATGGACATTAGATATCTGTTGCCCGCTTGAACTCACTAGATTACAATTGGGGTTTATCTATAGGATATAGGCCTGGAATGCCTTATTTATGGATTTATGAAGTCACAAAAGCCACAAAATTAATATGAAATTTGTATCACACTTTCTCAGAAATTATACTTTTGTACTTGGCTACTAAAATATATAATATATTACCGGTAAAGTCCTGTTTATCTTTTACTTGTAACTTCATGAATCTGTTTGAAAGCCTGCATTTTTATGAAACTTTAAAGGGATCTAGTAACTTTGTTGATATGTGCAAAAAGTGATAAATGGTTGGTACAATGTATATCTGATATGTCCACAGGATGTTGTGTGAAAATTTCAAGTCAAATGGACGTTATAGTATGGCCGAGTAATGAGCAAAAATGCAAAGTGATATTCACAAACTCATTGCACTCACTTTGTACACGTTTTTCGAGATCCGTTGGATTATTTTACATCTGAAAACTTCAATCGTAAATATATTTTTAACGAAAGGGAAATTTGAAAAACCGAAACCTGTCCGATGATTTTATTGTTAATACAAATACAACAATGTATGAGGGAACCGCTAGAATTCCAATTGTATTTTGAGGATATGGACAATGTTACTTAGTCCCTTTAATGAACCAAAATTAGAAATATATTCAGTTCATGAAGGGATTTCCTGTCTAAGCTCACTGGATTACAAGTCTGGTTCATCGTAGGTGTACAGGCTTGAGAGGCATTAGACATTATTTGCATAACCCATCAGAATTGGAATCATATTACACTAGTATTTACAAGATATTGATGTAAATTTCGAAATTTGTTTGTTCATAGGATTTGTTAACGTTATGCATCCTGCAAATATGTTATTGTATACCTTTCCTCCTAAATCATATTTTTGTCCTTGGCTACTTAGAAAAGATACTTCTGGATATGTCTGGAAGCTTGCTGTTTTTTCACTATTTAATGAAACTCCAATAAAAAAAGAAAGAGGAAATTCATGAATATCTTACCCGTTTTAGTTCACGGGATATACAAGTGGGTTAATAATTTACAGTCAGACCGCAAAGCATAAAAAAGGATTTCCATTAAAAAAATATGCACGCCTTAAAGGAATCTAGTAACTTTGTTGACATGTGCAAAAGGTGATGATTGGTTGATATAATGTATATTGTTGTTATCTGATATGTCCACAGGATATTGTGCGAAAATTTCAAGTCAAATGGATGTTATATGGCCGAGTAATGAGCAAAAACGCAAAGTGATATTCACTAACTCACAGCACTCACTTTGTACACGGTTTCAAATATCCAACGGATATTTTATTATCTGAAAACTTCAATCGTACATATCTTTGTAACAAAAGGGAAATTTGAAAACCCGAAACCTGTCTCATGCTTTTTTTGTTAATACGAACTAAACATGGTATGAGAGAACTGCTAGATTTCCAATTGGATTTTGAGGATTTGGAAAATGTTACTAAGTCCCTTTAATGCTCTATGAATAACGAATGAGCTGGACACTGATATTTTAAATCGCCAAAATTAAGCGGGACAAAATGCAGTGTTTAAAGAAAAATAAAGTGTTCATACAACAACTAATATTCCAAAGTTCGTTATTTTTGTGTCATTCCATCTGAAAGAGATTGGTAAAATGAAAGGTTAAAATACGACAGAAATATTTAAAAATTATATTCAAATTGTAAAATAACTTATCAAATGTGCTGGCGTCTTGGTAATGTTTACATCAATAATACACCATTCACATATTCATTCACATTTTAGAACAGTCAGGAGTTAGCAAAATATCACAAGAGATCAACAAAATGCTTGTGATTTTTGAACTTATATAAAAAAATTACATAGCTCAGAGTCTGTGATTGGCTAATTAACATCACGCGAGACTTGAATGTAATTCAACCGAGATCGCGTTCTGAGAGAATGTGAGCGAATGACTGTTGCTACAAAGCAAATATAAGAACGAAGTAAAGCATTCACAATTCAGCAAAAGTTTGTGTCACTTTATCCACCTTTGATGTGCAGTATGGGTACTTGGCATGAATGAGGGTGTGTACAGCATGAGTGCACTATAAAAGTAGCACCTGCTGGAATGCTCCCAGGGAGTGGAGTGAGTGGACAATGAAGTACGGATGTGTATCCGATGGCCGAGGTAAAAATAATATTAGATGCAGGTCACTCTGTGAGAACAGAGCAAAACCACTGAAGAGGCTTATACCTGGATAAATAAGACTACAGACAACAATACAAAATATATAAACAAAACATAATAGGACTGATCCAAATTTTGGCTAGCCGCCAATTAGATTAGATGAGATTTTGTTATAATATTTTAAAAAGAAAATGAATATCTATGTCGGTGTTGTTAAGATGCATGAATTAAAGGTTCCATGACATATGCTCCGCCGACATATGCTCCGCCGACATATGCTCCGCCGACAATTGCTCCGAAAAATGCGACAAATGCTCCGCGACTAATGCTCCGCGATATTTGCTCCGCCGACATTTGCTCCGCCGACAATTGCTCCGCCGACATTTGCTCCGCCGACAATTGCTCCGCCGACAAATGCTCCGCCGACATTTGCTCCGCCGACAAATGCTCCGCCGACATTTGCTCCGCCGACATTTGCTCCGCCGACAAATGCTCCGAAGCTGCGACAATTGCTCTGCGACATTTGCTCCGCCGACAATTGCTCCGCGACAAATGCTCCGAAGATGCGACAATTGCTCCGCCGACAATTACACCGCTAACGTTTACTCCTCCAACATTAGCTACGTCGACAATTGCTCCGCCGGCAAAGACAACATTTTGTTAGTATCCGGGGGGGGGGGGGGGGGGGCTCAAAGCACTGGTAGCTGAATGTTACTATGGTAACTGTCAGCGAATGACAAATCGTCAGAGCCGACAAGTTTCATGAAATGCCCCCATTGTCTAAATTTTCAAATTTCCTGAAGCTGATATCTCATGTCTTGCTCCCTCTTACAAACCCTTTCCACGTGTAATCATAACGATTTTGTCCCGGTATCCAATATACTTACAGACATATGCATGCAGCATTATAGAATATAGTCATTGCGATTTAAAATACTCCCTTTGTATATATATATATATATGTGTATGTGTGTGTGAGAGTGTGTGTGTGTGTGTGTGTGAACGTCGGGAGGGGGCGGATCCCGGGGGGGGGGGGGGCACTCGAATTATTTTTTGACGGGGGTGTGCCGCACGGAACTCTGAAATGGGGGTCTGAAGACCGGAATTGGGAGAACATGCAATTTTAATGGCAGAATAACCTTTATTTGGTTAAAATCGACCCGGAAACGGCTAGAATATCAATAAATCTATTTGATCTGATAATTATTTGGGGCCCAAATAATTAGATGATTTTTTTTTCAAAAAAATATTTTTAAAATGCTTGCACTTTTTCAAAAATTTTCAAAATCATTTTTGGAATAGTTGTTGATGATCTCTCTATCTAATCATCATTCCAATAAAACACCACATGCATAATTTTGTATGAAAATGGTTGAAACCAATGCCTTTTTAGAAAAGCGCCCTCTTGTGTTTAAATGGCTCTTTTTGAATGATAACAGGCGTTTTACTAAGTCGTTTGTATTTTTGTATACCTTTCGAGCATGGTGGAGTTATAACCATTAGTTTATCAAGTAACTGTCCAGGGTTGGTTACTAAAGTTCAGCCTTACCAAAACTGTACTACCACTTTAAATAAAGATCACATCGTCTAGAAGACAATCTATTCTTCACATATTAACAATAAAATTGATCACATATTGCTCTTTATTGAATATGACGTCATAGTCACTAAATGGGTGAAGTCTCCATCTTACCTCACTGTGAAGGTAAGAGGACCCCTCAATTCCTTAGATTATTGAATTTCAATTTTCTGCTTCTTCCTGCCAATCCTTCCGTTTATAAGAATGCAAAATGCATTGGAAGTTTGTGCTTTTCTGTTGGACAATAAGGCAGCCTTAATCGTTTACGGGGTGGGGGGGGGGGGGGGGGGGGGCGTTTAGAAGTGTCACAAATTGGGCCCTCGTTGTTCAGTGAACGATGAACAAATCTAAACAAAATTGGAACTCCGAAAATTTAACAGTGGGTGAAAATAACGTTCTTTGAATTTTGATAAAACGTGGATACATTTTGAACTCATGCGGAACAATTTCTTGATTCATAAAGAGTCTGAGTAATACAAATGCAGTGATTATAAAGAATTTTCTTTTTTCTATTCATGATCGATCTTAACACCAGTATCATGCCCTTCGCTTGATGATTGCTTGGAACAGTATACTATTCATCACAGCATTTTCGGATACTATGAGGGTCCGTGGTTCGACTCCAGTCGAACCCCAATGTAAGATCAAAAACTAAAGCCAGTGTTGTGTGTTATTGCGCCTCCCCTTCTGCTACTAGATGCAGGGTCACGCATCCTTACAACACTGGGCTTGACTACCCCCCCCCCCCCCCCACACCCTGTATAAAGAAACGTGAAACAAACAAACCAGCCAATAAAATATTTGAATGAATCGATTGTACTCCAATTTCACAAGAGATTCGCATAACATATAAAAGCGCACTTCATACCAAAGGTACTTGAGAATTCATTCAAGAGTTTAATCTTCAGCGGAGTATATGTCGGTGGAACAATTATGGTTGAGGAACAATTATGTTGTTTTTGGACCATTTGAAGTACTGTCATCTTCAGAGCATATATTTCTGCGGAGCAATTGTCACCGGAGCAAATGTCGTATCTCCGGAGCATATTTCGGCGGAACAATTGTCGGCTAAGCAATTGTCGCATATTCGAAGCATTTTCGGCGGAGCAATTGTCGCATCTTCGGAGCATTTGTCGGCGGAGTAATTGTCGGCGGAGCAAATGTCGGCGGAGCAATTGTCGCATCTTCGGAGCATTTGTCGGCGGAGCAATTGTCGGCGGAGCAAATGTCGGCGGAGCATTTGTCGGCGGAGCAAATGTCGGCGGAGCATTTGTCTGCGGAGCAAATGTCGGTGGAGCATTTGTCGGCGGAGCAAATGTCGGCGGAGCATTAGTCGGCGGAGCAATTGTCGGCGGAGCAAATGTCGGCGGAGCAAATATCGCGGAGCATTTGTCGCGGAGCATTTGTCGCATTTTTCGGAGCAATTGTCGGCGGAGCATATGTCGGCGGAGCATATGTCGTGTCACCGAATTAAAGTGGGTTTATTACCGAGACAAAGACACAAACTAAAGAGAGGCGATCTACGCCCGTAAAACGACGTCATAATACGAACACAGATTTTGTAAGCAGTAATCGAACTAAATCTATTTTAAAGAAATCATTTATGGAACATATAGTTCACTGGGAATGAAGATTACTTAAAGCGGATTTATTTTCGAGACAAGGAAATAAACTAAAGAAAGCGTACAACCATATAAACACGCCATAATACCCATGAAGATAAGCTATAATGCTATTAATCATAATGATAAGTACATGTATATAAATCCGTCAACAAAAAAGAACCATTAGATTGTGATTTTTGTTTAAACTAAAATACTTTGAATACGAAAACAAAAATGTCTTTGTCTGTGTTTGTTGAACGGAGTCCAATGCGAATTAAGATGGAATTACAGCATTATTATACTGTATAATCCATATAACTCCGTCCATAAACCCTTTACAAAATACTTGTTTGATAAGTTATTTTGGAATAATCTATGTCCCAGGTGTTTGTCAGTCAGGCGCAAGATTGTTTTTCCAATCTTTCTGAAAAGCATGTTTTTCCAATCTTTTGGACCCTAATGAATTATTCATAAGCCGTACACCCATCATGCAACACGCTACTCCGCGTGTTATGTCTATGGGAAGAGAAATTTCACTTTAGAACCTCAGTCGGTCAAAATATTATTACGAGAAATCTAACCATGACAATTTCTTAAGTACTGAAAATGAATAACGAAAGTGTCTTGATGCTAAAAAAGAAAGAAATCGAACCATGACATTTTGAGAAAATCTATTCAGAATACGTAATTAGGGGTATAATTTTGAAAAATGTAGCTTCAAACGTCCGTTGCTAGACTTGCAGTACAGCCGCACACGCTAGGGTATAAGGTGAAAACTATACATGGTCTCAATGCGCTTTACAATTCAATGATTATAATGTACACTCTACAAAAAATAACAATATTATTAAGCTATACAAAATATGAAAATTCAACTTAAAGGGTACCACCACCCAAACATAATAATCTTTTTATAGAAAGGTAACATCTTTAGTATTCCATTCCTTCAATAAGTTCACAAAAATATGTTTTCAGAAAAAAAAATATAATTGGAAAACGCATCACCATTCTCAGCCATGCGGTCATGCGGTCTGAATGCGCAGACTATTATGCGAGCACAGCCAGCGGCGCTCAATGCAGAGCGAACGAATCATCCGGGATTCTATTGACGTACGCGTAAATTGCATTGGCGCACTCGCAAATGCCTGGCCCGTGTGGAACCACGAGATAGCCGTGGTTCCGTAAGTGGTGGAAAATTAATTGCTTTGTTTAAGAATTACACAACCCTTTGCAAAATGTTGGGTATCTATTTGATATCACAAAACGGTACCAAAACATATAATAATATGTTGTCCTTTGCCTGGTGGTCCCCTTTAAATCATTGCAATCATAATAAAGCATAAACTAACGAAAAATAAAGAAAATTCCAAGCAATCAACAATAACCTTAACATAATTGATAATTACACATTGCATTTACTGAGAATGGGTCTATTACAAGGTACCAAACAAAATTACATTCACTTAATTAGTGAAGAGGTGTGTTTTTAATCTAGCAGCGAATAAAGTGACAGAGGTTAGAGAGCGAAGTTCAACAAGAAATTATGCATGTATGTGTGTGTGTATATGCATTTGTTTACGTGTGCATGTTTGTATGTGTGTACGAATGAGTGTGTACGTGCGTGTGTGTATAGTATGTGCAAGTGTATTTATGCGTGTGTATGTGACTACATGTGTGAGTGTGTTCATGTGTGAGTGTATGTATGTGTGTGCGCGCATGTGTGTGTGTGTGTGTGGCTGTGTGTTTGCTTGTGGGTGTATGTGTGCGCGTGTGTGAGTGTATTTGTGTGTGTGTTTCTGTGTGTGAGTGTGTGTATGTGCGTGTGTGTGTGTGTGTGTGTGTGCGTCTGTGTGTGTGTGTGTATCTGTGTGTTTGCTTGTGGGCGTGCGTGTGTTTGTGTGTGTGTCTGTGGACGTGTGTGTATGTGTGTTTGCTTGTGGGTGTGTGGGTGTATCCATGTGTGTATGTGTGT
Organism: Echinarachnius parma; assembly: GCA_037951105.1. NCBI lineage: Eukaryota > Metazoa > Echinodermata > Echinoidea > Clypeasteroida > Echinarachniidae > Echinarachnius > Echinarachnius parma. The sequence goes on along the minus strand of JBAMJV010000588.1, from coordinate 57,388 downwards.
GCATATGCGTATGTGTGTATATTATGTGCAAGTGTATGTGTATGTATGCATGTGTGTGTGAGTACATGTGTGTATGTGTGAGTGTATGTATGTGTGTGCGCGCATGTGTGTGTGTGTGTGTGGCTGTGTGTTTGCTTGTGGGTGTATGTGTGCGTGCGTATGTGTTTGTGTGTGTGTGTGTTTGTGTGTGTGTGTTTGTGTGTGTGAATGTGCGTGTGTGTGTGTGTGTCTGTGTGTTTGCTTGTGGGTGTGTAATAATGTATACGTGTGTATGCGTGTGTGCGTTTGTGTCTGTGTATATATGTGTATGCGTGTACATTCATTTATATATGTGTGTAAACGTGTGCATATGTTTGTGTATGGGCGGCTGATTTTGTGTCATTGTAATATTTTTAGTAAGTGACTGTCAAGCGAATCTAGTGCGCGGGGGAACATTTTACGCCCTCAGTCAGTGGATGTCCAAGAACAGCCGTTTTCCAATCTTCAATGTGGATCTGGAAATTGGATGTAATATATGAGCGATAATCCAAACCACATTACCAAACAAATTTAATAAAAACTTTTTTTTCTTTTCAGGAAACAATTTAAATCTACGTCAGTGTCTGTAGAACAGAGTCAATGCAATTTCTGGCCACTTTTTGTTGTTGTCAAAAATGAAAAAAATTATATTATACATGGTATTATGTTATGTAGATAGACATCATCCGAAAACTTTTGGATTCAAATGTGGATGATCGTGCATACAGAGTGTATAAAAAAAAGGTAATCGAAGTTCAAAGGTCAATAATTTCATAATGATACATTCTCATAATTTCAATCTATTCAGCTTTAATTTGACACCTTTACTGATTCAGCAATGTCACGCATCGCTGAGTTCTCTGTGGTTGAAGGTGACAAGTGCATGAATGAAAGCTTGAAAGTAAAATATCGCCTTGTCGCATTCAGAGATGGACAAGGGGAACTCTGTGGGGAAAGGGTTATTGTGATAAAAAAAAAATGATGTGGAATGGCCACTAATAAGGTCTTCTGATTTAAAAGTTGTTGACTTCTTCCTTTTGGGAAATTTGAAGAAGAAGGTATCTACATCTTCTCGTGACCTGGATGATTTTACAAGGCCACAATCGACATGAAGTGGACGTTTTAGTCAAACAAACAAAAACAAATCCGCAACATTTAAGTGTGGCGCGAGTCATTTCAGGAATCCATTCATTAGCCCAAACTTGCAAAAATTGGGTTTCGCACCAGTCCTGTCATCTGCAACACCAAAGTACTCAGCGATGCGTGACCGTTGCTGATTCAGGAAAGGTATCAAATTAAAGCTGAACAGTTACTCTTTACATCCATATCTCATTTAAGGTGTGAACATATATACAATTTTGAAATAATTGAACTTTGGACTTCGATTACCTTTTTAAAATACGCTCTGTATAGTACAAGTACATGTCTCTTTTTTACTTTTTGATGCAAGTATGGGTGTATATGAGCGTATCGGGCAAAAAGAGTGTACTAATCATGCAAGCTCATGTTATATTCGGGCAAACCCCTTTCGTATTATGGCAAATTCATGCCATTTTCGGTCAAAACCGTGTCATATTTAGCCAGCACCATATCAGTTTGGGAATAAAATCGTGTGTGTGCTTTTCATTTTAAAATCGGAAGGATGGTATTAGAGTAAAAAACCTCATCCCCGGCAAAAGCGTCGTACACTTCAAAGATTTTTGACGTATACGGGACCAAATGTACAAATAGGTTTAATAATTGGACTTGCCCACATAATCGGTCGTAGATGTGAATATACCGTCCGTGTTTCCTCCCAAAATACTGACCAGCTCTGTTTTGGGACAATACACCTTCATTATACGGTGCGCAATATTTATTCAAATAAAATAACCAACTTTAATCATTCATCAATATTCAAAATAAACAAAATGTGTATATATAGGGTTCCACTATCAGATCATATAACCATACCATAATAATATGTCTATGAAAAGTCTATAACAGCTCCTGACCAGCACGGGCATTGAAAAGGGTTTCAGGGACGGACAAACCGTCATATGGTGTGGCAAGATTGGTAGAGCGCGCGCTTTCCGATCATGAGATCCCGAGTTCGAACCCTGCCCACTCCCTTTGTCCTTCAGCAAGACAATTTATCCACAATTATCCACTGCTCTCTACGCAGGTGTATAAATGGGGACCCGGTAGGAGGTGAAAGCCTATATGTGAAGGATCTTCTCAATGCCCATGAGCCGCTTGGAAGGAATGCTCCCCAGGGAGTGGAGATGGTGCACACAATGTGTGCAGGTTCGCATTGTATCCTATGACCGGGGATAATATATTCATTGTAAAGCGCTTAGAGATGATTATCAATCATATTAGGCGCTATATAAATCGAGTATATTGTTATTATTATTATTATATGAGCTGTCTAGCTCAGTTGGTAGAGCACCGGTCTAGCAATCCCGAGGTGTTGGGTCCGAATCCCGGGGAAGCCATAATTATTTCCTTTGCTCATTTGTATTATTTATATCTGGTCAGTTTTCCTATGTTTCAAATTAAACATAGTTAAACACTTTATTAATTCATCAATATAATTCAAAATATGTAGGGTCCGATCATATTCATGTGAAAATAATCATAACGTGATATAACACAATGAAATTATATTCTTCTTATTAGATTGAGTAACCAAACAAATTTAAATTGTATTATTGATCCATGTAACTATTACTAAGTTATATGGAGTTATTACACATAAGGGATACCGTTTGAATTTTCGTCGGGAATTTATGAAATATAAACCATGTGTATAAACCACGCAATTAGTATAAAGTAGAAATGAAGTAAATTCAAATTAAGCTAATTTTTGAGTTGTAACACGACACTTTAATATTCCATTTGTGTATGTACAATAAGCGAGGTTAGATAAACCTAAATCATTTTGACATGTGTGAGGCACTAAAAAGTACAACAAACTTCCCGATCATCAATATCATAATCTACTTCCAGCGTGCCATGCGGAGGAAAATGAATTGTTAATATTAGACCAGTAAATTGGTTTTTATTCACGTATGGTAATAGTCATTAATATTTGAATAATCGAATATGTGAGTTGTAATACGACACTTTAATATTCCATTTGTGTATGTCCAATAAGCGAGGTTAGATAACCGTCAATCATTTTGACATGTGTGAGGCGCTAAAAAGTACAACAAACTTCCCGATCATCAATATCCTAAACTACTTTCAGCGTGCCATGCGGAGGAAAATGAATTGTTAATATTAGACCAGTAAATTGTTTTTTATTCACGTATGATAATAGTCATTAATATTTGAATAACTCGAATATGCGAGTTGTAATACGACACTTTAATATTCCATTTGTGTATGTCCAATATAATAAGCGAGGTTAGATAACCGTCAATCATTTTGACATGTGTGAGGCGCTAAAAAGTACAACAAACTTCCCGATCATCAATATCCTAAACCACTTTCAGCGTGCCATGCGGAGGAAAATGAATAAATCATTTTTTTATTGCCAATTATTGTAATAGGCATTAATATTTTAATTCGATAGCGAGCAGCCCCATTCCGAATTTCGGATGATAAATTGACAGAGACTAGAGTGTTCTGTGGTGACGGGTATATAGGTGTACGTATAGCATAACGAAACAATTGTCAATAAAACCCTCACAATTTTCCGCCTTTGTCTTGGCAATTTATCATCCGAAATTCGGAATGGGCTGCTGGCTATCGAATTAAAATATTAATGCCTATTACAATAATTGGCAATACAAAAAATGATTAACTGGTCTGAAATTAACAATTCATTTTCCTGTGCATGACAAAAGGGATCTTTCAATATGAAGTTATGAATATGCAGATGTAGGATAATGCATTGTTTTTTCAATATGAAACACAGAGCTAGCAAGGTCGATTTTAAGTTTAACAGTGAATTAAAACTATTTTTATGCAACTGATCCATCAACGTACATTATATACGTCATGCAAATTAAATTAAATTGATTATGCAAATCGACTGCAAAACAGTGGTGTACTTATTAACAGTTATGACAGGGTGGGGTATAAGGGAAGTAGGGAGACGGGGGCAGATGGTTGAGTGATCCAGTTGCCATGTCAACTATCAAAACAATGTTCCATATTGTAAAATATTCACATTTTGTGTACTTTTTTTTCCTAGGAAGGGGGATGGGGTTGGCAAGATCACACAGGTGTGCTGTATACCCCAGTCACCCCCCTCCCCCCTTAAGCTGGTTCCCCCGTTGCTATAAAAACGTGTGTGGTTCACATTTCGAGTCACATCAAACTAGTTTCATTGGCGATTTGAGAACGGTAGGTGACGGCCAGACTATTTGCACAAGAAGGTTATCTACAAGAAATTCGTCATGGTAAATAAGAATTAGTGACTAACATAATATTTTACCAGTATTTATCTTTTTGTATAAACTCACATTTTAATTCCATGTGATATTTAAACCTTGTAAAAACATAAATTGTATAACTATATGTTTCGCTTGCTGCCTTTTTGTTTAATGAACTACAGGCTCACTCTCAAGAGGTCCTTTTGTACTTCATCTGCGTATGCTTTATCGGTAAGTTTCAATATATTATCAACAAATAACCATTATTCATGTCAGAGGTGAAAGGACGTTTTGGTGCATCTCAAAATAGTTAATTTTGTTTGTGTAATGACAACGAATGTTTACGGGAAACTTGTTCATTATATCAAACTATCTGAATTAGATTATTTTGATGTAATGACAACTTTTCCCGTATATACGTTTGTATAAAAGCGTGTATTACCAACCTGCGCAAAGCCTTCTGGAAAACTGCAAAATATTGCTGATAGGGGTATTTATGTTACAAACGAAGTACATAACACCCCCCCCCCCCCCCCGAATGCCCACGACAACATTTTCCGCTCTAAATTGGATGCTCTTTGAGCGACAATTTAAATTGGATGCTCCTTTTTAATTTTATTTTGGCCGGAATTTCCGATCGCGTGCTTTCAAAGTGAAATTGAATGACCATTTTAGTAAATCAAATGATGATCCCAATCATCAGTCAATTTCGTGCTAAATTGAATGATCGAATCGTCAGTTTGGCTGCTGTTTTTACGAATTTGACCGGGAAAACCTATAATAATAATAATTAAAAAAATAAAAAATAAGAATAAAGAACTCAGATCGAAATTATCTTCACAATTCGTGGTGAATTTGAGGTGTGTTTGAAGCAACGCTTGCCTGAAAACAAGCCCTTGCCTATATGACAACCTGGTTAGCTATACAATGTTAATGGGGAATTCAGAAGCTCGAATGTAACGGGTTAAAGGGATCTAGTAACTTTGTTGACATGTCCAAAAAGTGATGATTGGTTGATATAATGTATATTGTTGTCATCTGATATGTCCACAGGGTATTGTGTGAAAATTTCAAGTCAAATGGATGTTATATGGCCGAGTAATGAGCAAACATGCAAAGTGATATTCACTAACTCACAGCACTCACTTTGTACACGGTTTTGAAAACTCCAGTGGAGTTTTTCTTATCTGAAAACTTCAATCGTTCATAACTTTGTAACGAAAGGGAAATTAGAAAAACCGAAACCTGTCTCGTGTTTTTTTTTTGTTAATACGAATAAAACAAGGTATGAGAGAACTGCTAGTTTTCCAATGGGATTTTGAGGATTTATACAATGTTACTAAGTCCCTTTAAGATATAAGCAATTGATGGCTATTTATTTTAATAATATATGAAATATTGAAATCATGTGTTGAATATCATAAAGCATCTACTGATTTTTTTTTCGATAGCAAATGCATCAGCTGAATACGGCGCAGGTGGTGAGGTGTGCCCTGACGTGGGAATCAAATCTTGCCCGTCTGTGACGTCATCCAATGGTGACGTCATTCAACTGATACTCAAACCACTTGACCAATCCAAGCTGGGCTACATATCGCAGAGAGTGGAGGAAGCAGCCGATCCAAATGTCCAGAAGTTCGTTTGTGTCGTACCAGGTATGTATTATATTATTAGAGCAGTGTTTTAATCGAATCGAGTCGAGTCAACACGGGATCGAGTCACACGTCGAGTCGAGCCAAAAGAGGTCGAGTTATACCAGGGGTCGAGTCACAAATCGAATCGAGTCGGCAGGTGATGGAGTCACGAGTCGAGTCGAGAGTCGAGTCGAGATTCGAGTCTTTTTTAAATATTTTTACAAAGCTCGGTTTGATTCCAGTCCAGGAGATATCGATAAGAAGTGTCGAGTCAAGTCGAGTCGAGTCAATTAGCGGTAAAAGTAGAGTTGAGTCATTAGACGCTGATGTAGAGTAATATAGATAAATTCCACGTGACAGTTTGGGGGAAACGATTACCACTTCGTCATGATCGAAAGTTTGGATTTGGTTTCTGAGAAAATGTGTGTTTGTTCAAAAATATAATGTGAAATTATAATGTGAAATATACGGGTAATAACGCCTTTGTAACGTTTTTTTAAAGACCCACCTAGCCGTTCAATGATTAAACCAAAAGTTTATTTTGTAATATATTATGTGTGTTTGTATCATATGTAAAATACATCGTTATACATAATTATCATGCATGCACTGTATATTTTTCTTCATTTGTATGTGTAAAGCGCTAATATGAAACATAATTTATGTTTAGATATAAGCTATACATTGAAAATGAAACTGTTCTTATTACTCAAATATTATTATTATTCAAATATGCTGAGATTTAAAAGGAAGTTATTCTTTTCACTCAATAAGATTCAATTAACACAGATATGTCGAGATTTAAAATGGGAAACTGTTTTTGTGTTTTACATAACAAATTTTCATTCAAATATGGCTCACTAACTTTGTTCTTCTGTATCTTTAACCTGTTTCCCTGTTCAGCGTGCTTGTCCAATCCGTGTGAGCATGGTTTCAAATGCCATGAAACAGACAGCGGATTTCACTGCGCTTGCTCGGACGGTTTCTATGGAACGCGGTGTGAACAAGGTAAGCTATACAGAACCGAAGTAGGGATGTTGCATGCATCCTTTTGTTATAACATAATAGTAATGGCTCAGTCGGTTCAGTTCGCGGTTGTGTCACTTGTATACGCCGTGTATACGCATGATCGTTCACAATTTCGCGAAAAAGTGGCCAATTTTCGCGGGGGTTCGCGAACGAAAAAAAAAGAAATCGCGGAAATAAAAAAAGGGGTATGTACGCTATGAATATATTCGCGGAGATGAAAAATGGGGTACACATTTAATCTAAATGTGCGCGAAATTTGAACAATACTGAACTCTTTGGTATAGGGCCTCAAATTATATTCTATATGTGTACTTGACGTCTTTAAAAAGGGGTATTTTGTATTGCATGCGTTTCCTAACATTACATAATTATGGTTTAATTCATTTATTGTATGTTCTCAAAGGAAGTGAAGGAGGCTTTGTCCCAAGCTACTTTCGGACCCGGGGATATTCCATCTACATTTAAGCTCGCACATAAGGCAATACAATGTCGCCTTTTCCCCCGTTTTCTTCTATAACAGATGCGTTCATCCACTCCTCGTATGTTCTCAAGGAAGTGGGCAAGAGAGGGTTAGTCCCAATCTCTTCTCGGAGCAGTCCTATATCCTTCAAGCTAGCCCAGGCAGCAGGATGGACCCACAGAACTGCCCATCTCGTGTGCGAGCATGCGGGTTACAAGGGTGCCTATGCAACCTACAGTGGCGCGCCAATCGCAGAGTCACCAGAATACGAAAATACCGCCTCGGCGATGGTAACATGCCCTCCAAACGCTACCAAAATCACCGGCTGTTGGCATGGTAACCAGACAACAATGAGCGCAGTGAAGGATGTCGTCAAGGTTGTGTGTTGTCCTGGTAAGAAAACATAATTTGTTATTTTTTAGACATATATGCCTAGTTACAATAGAATTGTCCCTCATGCACTGCTGCTGAGCCCTGTCGGACAGAATATATATCAATAATCTAACACAATTATGGGATATGTTACCCCCAATTTGCAAGCCCATTTCAGTTTACCCTGGTTATTTATCAACATATTATAGTGACTGCATTGACCACTTTTCATTAAGAATCTGTCTGTTGAGAGAGCAAGCGCCCTCACGGAATATAGGTTCATCATGTAAGACAGTACTGTCCCAGAACCAAAACTTCCTACGGAGACAGAACATTTTCATTTACAACATTCGTGCTTCACACTTGGTTTGCAGATCAATATATAACTTAGCTTTTCAATAACGTTTTTGGACCAGCACCTCGCCTGTTTTGGTTGTCCTAAAGACAATGCGCCTCGTTAAAAGTTGATAGTTTAACTGACCGATGACGCATTATTTGTGCTGGACAAGTAAATAAGTAAGTGCATAATGTATACGAGCACTCTTCGATAGGTTCAAATCTACAGAAGATAGTTGTTACATAGGCTACATGTAGTTACATACAGAGTTGCTATAAAATTGTCATTTAAGTAGCCTATTCTTATCATATCTGGACAATTCGAAGTCGACAGGTAGGACTTCCGGAGTATAGATCGTGTGGCCCATAAATTACCATTGATTCATGTATAAATGGCCACCCGCGATTAGAACAAGCCCGCTAAAGAGTTGCTGTAAATGTGTGATTTGATATGTGTGAGATATTGTTATAATATTGTCTGTACAACTTGTAGTCGACAGGTATGGACCACCGGGAGATAGATGCGGCCCACCAGGTACCGCGCTGGGTATCGAGAACGGCGGTCCGAACGGCACATTTCCAGACTCTGCGTTCACCGCTTCGTCGTCCTATTCTGCATACGTCCCGTCACGCGCCCGGCTCAACTCGGCAACTTTTTGGCGCCCGAATCCCTCTAACCAATGGCAGTGGCTGAAGATCTCCCTCGAGGCGAATTACGTCATCACGGGCGTCATCACCCAGGGCAGTCCGAATTATCTACAATACATCACGTCATATACCGTGTCGTACAGTCAGGACGACGCGGAATGGATCAAGTACATGGATGAATACACGGATGAAGTCAAGGCAAGTTGTTCAACTAAACTTGATTTTTGTTTTAGTTGTACAATATGTTTGGATATATTTCTAATTATGAACATTTAAACGTTTCTGTTGGAAATACAAAATAAACTTGAGACATATTTCAAACATGCAAAAATATCCAGAAATTCAGGTGAGAGAATTTCTATAATAATTCTTCATTTAGATTTTAATGGTAAAAACACAATATAGACCTATATTTACTGCGATAACAAAGTCTAAGGGAAATATCATTATTACATAAATAGTCTGTCAAAGACAGACAGCGATACCCTAGAAATTGTGAATACCATACCAGGCCCTTAAGCTGTAGCCTCTGTAAGTTATATTCATCAAGCAAATAAGGGCAGGCGTCTTGTATTCCCGGTTGATGTTCTTGTGCTGTAATATTCATGTACAAGACCGCTCAAGAGAAACAGAAAAGGCGGTCTCTATGGACAGGTTGTTGGCCACCTTGTATTTTTCGGCCACAGAATGCAGTATAGTAATACACTGGTGCATAATCATGTCACAATCTTAATTGGTTTCATGAATTCAATACATTTGTATTTGTTTGCTTTTTCAGGAGCATCGGTTCGGTTATTTTACCACTAAAATTAAAATTAATCTTTATTTTCGTTTGTGTAGATCTTTCCAGGGAATTACGACAGCTCGACCCCAGTAACCAATGTGCTATGGAAGGCCGTTGTTGCGCGTTCTCTGAAGATCCACCCCAACACATGGTACAGCGTTATTGCATGCAGGCTTGAGCTGGTCGGGTACGGTCCTCTGAGTAACGATTTAGGTGAGTTGAATCACTGGCGTATACTGGCACATGTTTTCAGGGGGCAGAGGTCTTTTCCCCAGCCCATTTTTCACCTGAGCAGCAAAACAAAATATTCACTATACTTTGCTTGCCCCTAAAGGGATATACTTTGTGAGATTTTTCCTGACTATGGCATAATTATGATTTGCTCTGACATTCTGACATTCACTTGCTCGAAAATGATATGATTTTGACCAAATATGATATGAGTTTTTCCAAAGATGACAATCTTCTGCCCGAATATGATATAAGATTGCTCGAAAATGATATGAGCTTGCCCAAATATGACAAGCTTTTGCCCGACTATATATGATGTGAGAGTGCCCGAATATGACATTGTTTGGGGGCCTGAAAGGCTTATCCCTCCGACTACATTTGTATTTGTTTACAGTGAATAGTATGCAGAGTTACTCTTTGTTATGTTTTAAATTTAAATTTCGGAAAATAAATAAATAGAAACAAGTTGAATTTATTATGGATGAATGAAATATTGAACTTTTACTGAAGGAAAGTTGGTACACTATATAAAACATTAACATGTCAGGCAATTGGCGGATTATATTACAATAATTGAATCTCTCCTGTGAATATCATTTCCGAATAAACTGTCCCATCGACAACTCATCGTCATACCTAAATCTAACTAGCAGAAAAATTCGTCTGTACCACTTTACTTAATAACTACTGCTCCAATAACTGCAAACAAATTTAAACCTCCTTGCACCTTTCTGGTGCCAGTAGAAGAACTTATTTTTGTATCAGTCCAGCGAGTCAGCCCGTGCACTGGTCTGTACAAAGGTAACCATCATAATGCTAGTTGTCGTCGTCGTCTTAAAGACAAACATTAAGATAACTGACGTGATATACATATTTCCATCTTGATCATGTCGGTATTTGTGGACGTGGTGTGGCAAGATTGGTAGAGCGCGCGCTTTCCGATCGTGAGATCCCGTGTTCGAACCCTGTGTAGGCGGTGTAGGCCCACTGCGTTTGTCCCTCAGCAAGACAATTAATCCACAATTGCTACTCTCCACCCAGGTGTATAAATGATTCACATTGTCGGGTGTTAATTAGCCTTAGCACCATCATCAGTGGCAGCTCGGCTAGTATGCTCCCCGGGGAGTTAAGAAAGTACGCAATACCATTGCGTGGGTTTGAAAATATGTACCTGATGAGTGATGACCATGGGCAATAATAATTAAATAATCATTTAACCGCAGTAGAGTATATATTTATAGTAGCTGCGCTATATAAATGTTCATATTAGTATTATCATTCATTCAACAGAATTAGCTGGCGATGATGATCGATGCGTGCCGGATAAAGGAGAACAGCTCGGAGTAGAAGATGGTCGAATTCCCGATGAGAATCTCACATCGTCGTCCTACTGGAGCGTCTCTTATCAAGCACGAAATGGAAGACTCGATTCAGGCCTGGCATGGTTCGCGTCTAGCGCAGACCAGGACAAATGGGTCAAGGTACGCATGAACAACTTACAGGGATAGTTGAGTTCTGGTAAAGAGAGTACAGTTTTGGTCAAACTGAATTTTAGTAACCAAAACCTGCACCATTACATACAAACTAATAGTTATAACTCCACCATGCTCAAAAGGAATACAAAATTACAAATGACTAAGTAAAAAGCCTGCTATCATTAAAAAAGAACCGTTAAAACTCGCGAGGGCGCTCTCTAAACCCTCATCAGTTTCAGCCATTTGAAATAAAATGTTGTGCATTTAATGTTTTGTTGAAACAGTGATTAGATAGAGAAATAATCATCAACTATCTAAAAACCTCTTTTGTAAATTTTTGAAAAGAGGAAGCATTTAAAAAAAATTGTTAACGTCTGGTTCAAAATTGTTGAATATTTGTGGGGCCCCACATTTATTACAAATGGTTATGTTTATGGATATTTCAGCCATTTCTGAACCGATTTAGATAAATAAAGTTTATTCTGTCATTGTATGCTCTTCCGAATTTGACACTCAGTTTTTCATTATCTCACAACAAATTATTTTGTGTAGCGCCCTCTATACCAAAACTCAACTATCCCTTTTAAGAGACCCACCACCCCATAATAATAAATATAACACTTATTATATACTTCCAGAAATCTATTCCACAAGCAACTGTAAAAATATATGTCTCAATAAATGTTTTATTCCAATTTGTTATCATTACTACTACGAACAAGCATTATTGGGTCTTTTGTAATTTTCTCGTGTCAAGTTCCTAATTCCAGGGCAATAGTCTCACTCTAAAGCCCTATGCAATCATTACTAGTGGGTTTTAAAATGATGATATAATTTTTATGAAAACTATTTTTCTGAAAAAATACTATAAAACTGTTTTCTTTTGTCTATTAGAAAATTACTCCTGGGTGGTGGTTTCCTTTGAAGAGAAGGTTCACTTTTTGTAACAATCAAAATATCAAAATACTCAAGTTGCTTCAAAATATTTAAGAAATCAATGATATTTCAGTCGCATTAATTGCGATTAATCGCCCATGTCGGTGTGTCTGTATCACGATGCACATCCCTAACTGTAGCTGCTGATGTGTCGTGACACGTATTACATACTTTATTTTGTGATAGACGGCCGTTTTATTTTGTGATAGAAGGACATCGCCTGACAATGAATGCATTTGCCGGCACGGTGTGACTGTCAATTTAACTATAATTTTGTTTAAATCCCGGTCAGATATCACCGGATAGCGTAAACGGACGCCCGACGAAGAGCAACATTTTTAATCCGTTCGTGTGCGTTTCTTGTCAGACGATGTACGTTGTTCTATCCGGCGGATTTTTTTGTAAATGAAACAATGGAGACGACTTTCACCATCGGATAATTTGATTTAGATTTGTTTGTATCCGTCGGGCGTCCGTTAACGCTATCAGGTGATACGTGACAACACCCTTAGTTTATTTTGTAGAAGAATTTCTCTTCTCTTTTTTCTGTTGTCAGATTGACCTTGGTTCCAATCACAAAGTGACCGGAATCATCACACAGGGCATGCGTAATTCGGGCGATTGGGTGAAAACTTTGCAGATCTCCCACTCCCTTGATGATGTAATCTGGACATTCGTAGGAGAAGGGCACTGTGGCGAGCGGAAAGTGAGTAGTGTAATGTCCCTAGTATAGTGTCTTGTTCAGGCAGCATTATCAGTCCTATATGTGACGTATACTATACAGTTTTGATCAGTGGGTGACAACTGCTATTATCATGATTATTGGGACTAACGGGCGTCGACTGTACAAGTCTCTTACTCTTAGACATACGTAGGAGAAATGCATTGCGGTGATTATAATGTGAGTACAGTGCTAAGTTGGATCTCATTCGAGAAGAAAACTCGACATATTATATATTTAGTACTGCAATGTATTGGGTATAGTAGGTGAAAGATGTCTCCTACTCCCTATATGACGTCACCTGGACATCCGTAGGAGGAGTGTACAAGTGAGTACGGTAGGTGAAAGATGTCTCCTACTCCATAATTATATGACGTCATCTGGATATCCGTAGAAGGAGTGTACAAGTGAGTACGGTAGGTGAAAGATGTCTCCTACTCCCTATATGACGTCACCTGGACATCCGTAGGAGGAGTGTACAAGTGAGTACGGTAGGTGAAAGATGTCTCCTACTCCCTATATGACGTCACCTGGACATCCGTAGGAGGAGTGTACAAGTGAGTACAGTAGAATAGGCTGAATGTTATATTGATGAGTTAAATGCAATGGCGTTCATACAGTTTGAGTCAATGTTTGACGGTTCGATATGTCTACTATTCTACTTCATTGATGGCACCATGTGGACATCCGTGCGGGATAAGTGAACTGTGGTGAGCGGAAAGTGAGTAGTATATTAGCCTTAGTAAGGTCTGGGTACAATAGGCCGCATGTTTTATATGGTTGATGACTTTGCCTGGATGACATCAAATGGGCATTCGTACGTAAAGGAAGTGCATTGTCGTGAGCGTAAAGTAAGTATTTTAAGATCGAGTTCGAACAGAATACGGGGTATTATTATGCGAATGATTTGAAGTAAGTACGGTAAGTAAGACGGCATACATGCTTCCTAATATGTGATGCCTTGGATGACGTCATGTATTGACATTCGTAACTTAGAAGTCTACTGCTGTGAGCGGAAAGTGAGGTAAGTGCAATTTGGACCGATGGGTGACGGCTCTACAAGTTTCCAGGATGATGTCACATACTGACAAACAATTGGTGAACAGAAAGTGAGTTTAGTTGGGCCTAGTTTGACTATATATGCTGAATGTTGCATCAGTTTTGTGAGGTAAGCTCGATTTAGATCAATGGGTGATTGCTCTATAAATTTCCAGATCCTTCAAGACGTCACATATAGACATGATCAGTCCGCTGCGGGGAACGCCAAGAAAGTATCTATAGGTTGAATATAGTTCATATTAAGTTTAACATGTACGTATGCACGATTTACAAATATTTTGTTTAAGTTTATTTCTACTAAAATTACTAGCAACAGGTGACAGCAACAAAGCTCCTGCCGGGTTCTTCAGATATTTCAATAGTAAACTTGTCCAATTTGTTGATGATTAGCACCAATATTGTTTGCTTAAATGTTTTTCCTCCAGACTTACCGGGGTAACTTTGATCAACACACGCACGCCATCATATTGTTCCCCGAGCCGGTAACAACACGCCTTGTCCGCATACACCCATTAGCCTATTACCGTAGCTACCCAGCTATGAGATATGAGGTGTTAGGGTACACCATAGACCGATAAATCAGCCAATGTTCCGAGGGTTGTTCCACGGAGACTGCGTCTGCTTCCACTATCACCTACTTGGATAGTATGACGTCATCTATTATGGGAACCCCATAGCGAGTTGTTTTTCTGACTAGGTATACACCAATCAGCCAAGAAGATTGATTTTGAGTCGGTGTTTTACACCATTCAACTTTCTTGTAAATTTTGATAAAGTTGAAATTAAAGTTATTTAACATGGGCGTAGGGGGATGAGGTAGCGTGCTCGAATAATGTTCCTTCCCGACTTTTCGCCTTACAAGCAAAGAAGAAGAAGAAAACAAAGTCCTCGCCTTTTTATGCCTAAATGAAAGTGATATGTTTTTGATGGCTTAGTCCGAAAAGCACGATTTGGCCCGAATATGAGACGGTTTTGCCCGAAATTAAGATGACTTTGCCTGAACGTAACATGAGTTTGTCCGAATATAACATGGTTTGCCCGAATATGTCATGGTTTTGCCCGCATTTCAGGTGCTTTTTGCCCGAATATGGCCTTTTCTAAACTACAGAAAGGGAGGGGGGGGGGGGGGGGGGCTGCAGCCCCCTGCCTCCTACGCCTATGGCTATTAATAAAGTTACACTGATTAACCAATGTATATTCGAGGCATGCAATGGTGTAACTACAAAGTGGTTGGATACATCTTGTAACATCCTACGTACAATAAGCCCAGAATATATATTTTTTTACACAATTCACCTATATTTAAATTAAATTAAAAATTATATTAATTTGAATATATTAAATTGAACTTAAAGGTCCACTTGAGTATTGGTACTTCCCGAAATGCCCCTTGACATTAAATTGGTTGGTTTTAATACCATTTGAAGATCCTTGAATAAAACATGTAAAATGAGAATCATTTCATTTCAAATGATCTCATAGTTGAACAATTTCGATTTCAAGATATTTTATTCATAAGTCTACCGGCTGGGGGACATTTTAGAAAAAATACAAAAACTGCTTATAGACAACTTTGAAAAAAAATAATAGATTTTTAAATAGTTGTTGATGATATCTCTATTGAATCATTATTTTAACAAAACATTAAAGGCACAAATTTGTATGAAAAAATGGCTAAAACCAATTACTTTTTGTAGAGCGCCCTCATGAGTTGTAACGGCTCTTTTTTAATTTAAAGATAACAAGGTTTTTACTTAGTCGTTTGTAATTGTGTATACCTTTCGAGCATGGTTAAGTTATAACTATTAGTTTGTACCGTAATGATGCAGGTTTTGGTTACTAAACTTAAGTTTGACCAATACTCAACTTTACAAGAAAGTTATTTTGGAGCTACAAAGCGGTCGGGTACATTTTGTAAAATCCTTCGTACAGTCAGCCCAGAAAATTGTTTTTTTTTTAAGGAGGATGTTGTACATCATTTAACTGTTTTGTAAATTGTAATTAAATAAACTGTTCTATAAGCAACCAAGATATAATTAGAAGTATGTAATGTGTGATTATAAAGTGGTCGGGTCGACCTTTTAACAGATTATATACAATCGGCCTAATCAACTTTTAAGACGGTATTTTACACCATTCAACTGTCTTGTAAATTGTAATTAAATAAACTGTTGTATAAGCAACCAAGATATAATTATAAGCATGTAATGTGTTATTACAAAGTAGTCGGGTCGACCTTTTACCAGATTATATACAATCGGTCTAATCAACTTTTGAGTCGGTGTTTTACACCATTCAACTGTCTCGTGAATTGTAATTAAATAAACCGTTATATTAAAGGGACTTAGTAACATTGTCCAAATCCTCAAAATAAAATTGTAATTCTAGCGGTTCCTTTATACCTTGTTGTATTCGTATTAACAATAAAATCATGGGACAGCTTTCAGTTTTTCAAATTTCCCTTTCATTACAAAGATATGTATGATTGAAGTATTTAGATAAGAAAATCTCCGGGCGAGATTTTCATCCCTGTACAAAGTGAATGCAGTGAGTTGGTGAATATCACCCAATATCACTTTGCATTTTCGCTCATTACTTGGCCATACATTGTCCATTTGACCTGAAATTTTCACACAATACCCTGAGGACATATGAGATAACAACAGTATACATTGCATCAACCATTCATCAGTTTTTGCACATCTCAACAAAGTTACTAGATCCCTTTAAGCAACCAAGATATTATTATAAGCATGTAATGTGTTATTACAAATTATAAAATGGGTAGAAGAATCCCTGCATTCTGATTGGTCAATTAGCATGTAAAAGTGTTTTACTGATGCATGGCTCACTTTAGTTTGATTTTCAGTTTTTTTTTGCGCTTATTTTATAAAAACAAATGTTGCACAGGGGTATTTCGTGGATTTAAAAAAAAAAAAAAAAAAAAAAAATTATCATTCAAAAACAAAAATTTAATGTTAAAATTTATATAATTTTTTTTATTTCATCTAAAAAAAAAAAAAAAAAAAAAAAAATTATAAATGTTTTTATTTTTTTTATTTTTAAATTAATATAAGCAACATTTTATAATAAAAAAAAAAAAAAAAAAATTAAAATGTGAAATAAATTTTTTTCCCAGCCATGGGTTAGTACTTTTGAAGCCATGGGTTAGTACTTTTGAAACCATGGGTTAGTACTTTTGAAACCATGGGTTAGTACTTTTGAAGCCATGGGTCGGTAAATTTAGCCATTACTGGGAAAAAGTCTGATTTTCACATTTTTTCGCGCCCATTTTATAAAACAAATGCTGCACAGGCATATTTCGTGGATCGGTAAGAATTGTATGCACTCGTTTAACTTTGGAAATGGTCTAAAACCCACTCGCTGCGCTCGTGGGTTTAAACCATACCAAAGTTAAACTCGTGCATCCAATTCGTACCGATCCACTCATGCCTGTGCATCATTTGTATAATGGTCGGGTCGACCTTTTTACAGATTATAATATATATTATCAGCCTAATCAACTTTTGAGTCGGTGTTTTACACCATTTAACTGTCTTGTAAATTGTAATTGAATAAACTATTATATAAGTAACCAATGTATAATTATAATCATTTACTAGTAATTGTGTAATTACAAAGTGGTCGGAACACCTGGTAACAGCCTACAACCTGCAGGGGAGATTAATTTTTGAGTTGGTGTTTTCCACCAATTAACTGGCTTGTACATTGTAATAAAGTAGATTGTTTTATATACCTACATAATAACTCATTTATTAGCGGGCAATAATTTTGCTTATTTAGAACTAAGTTTATTTCTACTTTTAACGTAAAACATCCGATGTTTTAATTTTGAAAAAAGATGTAGATGATAAGTTATGTAGTTGTTTTCTAAGCACCTGGATATGATTTCATGTATAAGGCGCTATAGAAATTAAATATGATTATTGCGTATTATTATACAAGCGTAAATATCAAATGTGTATTGTATACTATTTTTTGACATGATTATACATTTCTTCAGATTGACGTGTTAGGTGCACCCTATAACAGCATATACCACCACATAATTATTACGTTGTACCTTCGTATTTTCATGCATTACGCGTACATGTAATGTTATAGACTAATACAGATTTATAATTGTACTACAACAATGTGTATTTCATCAACATTCTTATGTATCATTTGAAAACATCATAATATGCATCCGTGGTAAATCGATACATTGTAAATGATTTTGTGAAGTATTCCCCTACTTGGGAATCCTACACGTATTCCCTCATCTCTCTCTAATGGCTATCACTGTTGACGTCACACAGTTCTCTCATTTTGTGAGGTAACGTAATGTCGTGCTCTCGGCAATGATCTACATTATGTTTCTCTTTTATGAAAACAACAAAATAAAACCGTGTGAAATTGTGCTCGTCAGAATCGTCTATATGTTTGCTTTTTATGTCTGCCACGTTTTTCAAGTGAGATTGATCGAGTCTATAATGTATCTTTCAAAGGTGGACATCGGATGGAACGAAAAAAAACGCACCCTTTCGGGTTTGAAGTACCCATACCGGAAAAGTCGTCATTTCTGCACTGCACCCCCCCCCCTCCCACACACACACTTTTTTAAAACTTTTTTTTAACAATTATATACGTATAACATTTTACAATTGAATATACATAAACAAAATATGTCCAGTGTTAATATCTTATTCATAAACAGAGAATAGAACAATAACAATTCTAATGAAAGAAAGTAGAAATAATTACCTTACATACATAAACAATTACAAATCAACTGTATATTCAATTCACTAACTCCATGGAATAAACATAATGGAGGTTATAAAAAAAATAAACGAACTAAAACATGCTCCTTTACCCCCCCCCCCCCCCCTTTCGCCCAAGAAAAATCCCATTCCCTTCAAAGCACTGATCACACCGTCACACACCTACACAGTCACACACATGCTCATTTTGATTTCAAAATAATTAATTAACAATATAGAAAGCTGTCACATTCAACTAAAGAGAGGAGAAACCCAAAACCTTAATAATAATTCGCGAGTTCCATATAATCCAACAAAATACAATTAATCATATAACATGTATTTTATGGTGTTCCCATTTTTGCAAGTGAACCCCTAATTAACCCTTTTTAATAGCAAGTTTTTTGTTCTTCTTCTTCATAATCCAAAATAATTTTCTGTACTTTTCGTACAGAAAGAAGTACACCTTTTATTCTAAAAGAATAAATAGTATGCTTTAACAAAAAAGTAATAAAGTTGCAATATTTTTACTCTATACGATCTTACCTGCCAATCCTACAAAAATTATTTTCCAATCAACATTCCTAATTTCAATCAAATCAAAATATTCAGTTATATCTAGCCAAAACTTTTGTACCTATACACATTAACAAAATAAATGTGAATATGTCAGATGTTTGAATATCTACTTGAATATAGTTGCTCATAGCTATCCATAGCTTTCCATTGATGAGGCAATGCACCAAAAATGTCATGAACTTCTTTAATAATCCTTCACTTTTTATTCCCAATCCTAACAAGTGAGCAACAGATCTCAAACTACTATTCAACATTATATCAGACACCTTAATTATACCTCGCTGAAATAAATCTTGATCAAAGATCATTCTATTTCTTAAGCACACATGTCTATTCTTTAAAACAATGGGATTCATCTTCTCATTTTCAAAGTGTCTACAATTTTCTATATCTTGCCAAACTTTCAAAATGTCTACATAGAAGGGCGGAACTTCTTTTAAATCCATCTTATGAATATAATAATCACATAAAAACACAAACCTTCCTCCTACTGACCTACCTCATTAATCAAAGTAAACCTTCCACCCTAAATGGACATATAAGACTATAAGTCCTCCAAATTCATAATTCTGATACACAAATTTTCTCTTAATTCGATCCCTACCATTTGGTTTCGACAATAACAAATTAACATTTTCCTGAGTTGCAGTTGCTATTGTTTGTAAATGTCATCTCAATTGAAGCAAGCTATACACTTCTATGTATACGATGATCGGTATTATAATGAGTATATTTCATTTCAAGAGACACTTGTTTCTAACAAACACTTAATTCCCATTCATGGTGATTGTGGTTAGGCGTACCCATTTCAGGGTGTGCCTGCTAAACATGCTAAATGAGTTTTGAAGCTAGGAGTCTCAAGGTAAATCGAAAAATTAGGGAAATGTATGTACATAAAAATAAATTGACTAACCAAGAACTTAATAAGTATCAAAATACGGGAGAAACGTACAATATAAATCACCGTGCTCGTATATCATACGTGTACATGCACATGTGCCTCTGGCCGAGATTAATTGTGCATGTGATTTTGGCTGTTTGAAATGAATACTGTCTTGTTTGAAACAATAGCTGTTGCCCTATCTCATGCATGAATTTGATTTACTCAACCACTTGTGTATCATATCGCGGCTCTTCAATTCACCGAGGCATGGGGAGCATTTCACAGTGTTTTATGAACGGCCATGATCAACTGTGATGTGATACGCTTTCCCGAACCGCGAAATGTCTGGATATAGCGCTTGTGAGGATTAGAAATGGCGCCTTTTTCGGGTTGTATGAGCATATTCGCTAACACGTTGCCTATGATACGGGAAAGCTGACCGCGACAGACTGCCGAAGAAAATACGCGGGAATTCGTCTTGCTTATGCAGGTAAGGCATCTGTTACTTGCTCTGTGCTCTGCATAGATTCGTCAAGATTATACATCGTTTTTAGACGTGTGTAGCTGTAATGTAATGTAAGGGAATGCAAGTGTGTGTGTGAGTATATAATATATAATTCATATACCGTGAATGATGACTTACATAACTGCGTGCATAATAGTGTTAAACACATAACATGACAGAATTGATTAAGTTTCAATTACATTATATTTTGTAGACATTCTTACAGTTAAGCAATAATAAAACAACGTTAACCCATTGATATAAACATGCATTCAATGAATGATGTTTCTGTTTTACAATCAATGCAATATAACTTACATAAAACCTACCTGACACGTAAATTAGTCTGTTCAAAAAATGAATAAGTTTACTTATTTTTTCGAAATGGAACCAAATTACCTCAGATTATATTGAGACATAATGTGTATGCAGTTGACCTTTTCAGTAAAAAGAAAGTTGTAATGCATGTCTATGTTATGTAAATGCTGTGGAACAGTTTACCTAAAAATATCAAGAATTCAAAATCGCTGAATATATTTAAATTAAAAATGAGTACATTTTAATAATCTTTAGCATTTCATCATGCTTCATTATCGTTTCCTATCTTTGTGAAATATGTTAATAGTATAACGTTATTGTTCTTCTTTATTATTTTGGTTTTAAATATTCAGGGGTTATGCTTAAGTCATTTGTGATTTGTTATAATCCCAACATTTACATAATGTTAGTGCCATTTTGTGTTTTCTCTTCTGTTATATTTGTTCTTATTTGTTATGCTGTATTGTTTTAATTTTAACTGTATGTACATTATGTTCATGTTTTGTATGCAAATGTGGAATAAATTCAATTTATGTTGTCTGGTACGCAGATTGAATGGCCACTATTCAAAAAGTAAATCTATAAATTGAAATCTAATTAGGAATGTTATAATTGTTGGTACAAATCATTAAGTTTAAAGTTCTTTTGAGTCCCTGATAGCAAAACAGTCAGTATAGTAACTATATATGCATTAAAATGTCGTTGTTATGCACATGATAAACAGCATGTTCCCATCGTTATGTTAATTTAACAACAATTGAACATGCTGTTTATCATGTGCATAACAACGACAGGTTAATTCACTTTCAGCCTGATTGCAAAGCATGAAATAGGCTTACCAGTTATAAACAATTATGCATGCCCGGAGCTCTATGAATAAGTAATGAGCGGAAATTTGTTTTTTAAATCGCAAACAAATATGAGAAATTGCGTGTTTCATGAAAATGAAAGGTGTTGACACAACGGCTTACATTCCAAAGTACATGTGATTATTTGTTTCATTTCAATCTGACAGAGATAAAAGGGTGAAATTTAAGGTTGAACATTTATTTTATAAACAAACATTTAAATTATATTCAGATCGTAAAATAACTTATTAAATATGCTTGCGTCTCGGTAATGTTTACATCAGATGACAAAGATTCTTTGGAAAGGGCAAAATTTCGACTCACATATTTATTCATCTTTAGAACGGTCAGGAGCTAGCAAAATATCACAACAGGTCAACAAAGTACTTTGATTTGTAACATTCTAACTCCGTGATTGGCTAATTTAACATCACGCGGGACAACCGAGGCCGCGTGATGACAAACTAGGCAATATCAGGTGCGAATGACTGTTGCTATGGGCCCGTTACCTCAGCAACGATAGTCTGTAGCTTAACGAGCCAATCACAGAGCTAGGATTTCGGAAATCTTAGTCTTTTAATTTAATTTTTTTGTTATCTCGTGTGATATTTTGCTAGCTCCTGACTGTTCTAAAAAGTGAATTGATATGTGAACTGTTTATTATTAAAAACGAGACTTTGCCCTTTCCAATGACGTTAAAATAACCAAGATGCATGTTTATACAGTACGTTATTTTACAATTTGAATATAATTATTTTGTCTGTTTTTTAACCTTAAACCTTACCCTTTTATTTGTGTCAGATAGAAATAAAACAAATAATGGTACGAACTTTAGAATATAAGGGGTTGTATACATTTTTCATTTTTTGAAGGAAACACTGCATTTATCTTAATTATTTCGGTTTAAAATATCAGTATCCTATCCCAGTGCGTATGAAGAAAACACATACAGGTCGGTCAAATAATTATAAACTTTTCACTCCTGCCTCATTAACTAAGCATATGTGCGGTCAAGCTGCTTTGAATTCATTTTACTGTAACATTTTTTTTATAAAAGTACAAAACCAAACTCCAAAAATAAGGCGAACCAGACGGGACCATTAAAGGGATCTAGTAACTTTGTTAACATCTGCAAATACTGACGAATGGTTGATAAAATGTGTATTTTTAGTGATCTGTCCATTGAGTAATGTGTGAGCATTCCATGGTAAATGAGTGTCATATGACCGAGTAATGAGCCAAAATGCAAAGTGATATTCCCTACCTCATTGCACTGACTTTGTACACAGTTGAAATTAGGGATCCACTCGATAATTTAAAATCAATACACGTCAATCATAAATAGTTTATAACATTGTATAACGAAAAAGAAGAAAAAAAATTGAAACCTGTTCTATGTTTTTATTGGTTATACGAATACAATAAGGTATGTAATAACAGCTATAAATGTCTAAGTTGTTTGTGGATTTTGACAATCTTACTAGATCGCTAATAATGAATGCTATTTTATGCTATACAGGGTGGCCCCCCCCCCAAAAAAAACGGAACGGGGCACTTCCCAAAATATAATACCACAATGTTTATGGTCATCGGATAGGGTGTCCTTTCCAATGAAAAACGATACCAAGAACAGTAATTTTGGTCAGGTCGTTTTTGTTTAAGGACGCAGTGAGTGAGACCATGTCAGGTGCCGATTTATGTCGATTTCGACCTAGTCAATGCCAGTTTAACCGCACTCCTTGCCCGTAATACCATTCAGCGACCAGGCCTGTTCTCTCGGCACACGGCTGAGTGCACACTAACAATAGTGCGCGATGCTCAACGATATGAACGGCGGTTCGTGCGATTCATCAAGCGCTGGCTCAATACAAATTGACATAGAAGAGAACCTGACATGGTGTCACTCACAGGGCCCTAAAACAAAAACTACACGACCAAATTGACTGTTCTTGGTATCGTTGTTCATTTGAAAAGACACTCTATCCGATGGACATAATACATGTGTTACTTTATTTTGGGAAGTGCCCCGTTCCGTTTGTTTTGGGCCACCCTGTATAAAGACTTGTTAATGCTATATTTCTCATAGGGCACACCATAATATATTTATAATACAATGTAGTGTCGAATGTATTATTTATCAGAGACAAATCCATTTAATTCGAATGTATTCTATCCTTAAGTCGCATTTCAAATGAAATTCAAGTTCCAGTTATGAAGATCTTTTAAAAGAATTGTGTCTAAAAAGTTGTCCACAAAATTCTGAGAACGCGTTGATTTTGATTACCCCATATAAATAAATGGATTTGTTCAAAGTGGTATAGTTTTCTTATTTCTCTGCCGACTAGTTTCTTAGGTTATTTCTCCTATTCTGTCGCTGATAGTAAAAATAATAATTAATCCGGGTTTCATTGTCATTTAAAATGTTTGTTGAAGCTAAAGATTTCCCTGGAAGTCAATAACTTTGTTATTTTTTGGAAGAAATATGAATATTTGTTGCTATAAAAAGGACCATTAATCACGTCCATAATGCCACAAAACATTGACGGGCTTGGAAATATTAGCCACGCCGGAGGCAATCTGATTTGTTTCAATGAGTCATCTAATTGTTGTGATTTTCACAGGAAATTATCACAAAACACAATTCCGTTCCCCATAACTTTACAAGACACTCGGGGATTAGTGATTATTTAAATTAAAAGTTGAACAACCTATAGGTTTTACCCAACCTAAATCGTCATATATATCCATGCATGAGCGTTTGGGCATATTTTCACCGGCGGGGTGGGGGAGAGGTGCTTGCCCCCAATTCATTCCAGTTCTCTTCCTGACAAACAAGTTAAGTCTTCACCACTGTCCTGCCGAAAAATAATATATTAGTCCAAAAGAGGCAGATTGTTTGCCCCAAAAATGATATGATTTGGCCATTAAAAAAAAGGGGGATTTTGCCGAGATATGACATGAGTTTGCCAGAAATTAAGAAGATTCTTGCGATATAACCCAACTTTGCAGTCAAACGCAAATTTCAATTGCATAAATAGAGTTGCGTTTGATACGAAATAGGTACAGTGTATAGTCCGGGAACCCAGCGCTGCATGGGGTAAAATTCATATATCTGGAAATAGTTATTTTCTGCTGATTACTCTGTCGATTATCTATTTGGTACACAGAATGATATCCAGCGTGGCGTTATATCAGGGAACTCCTATTTCCCTGGTTATATCATGTCACCCCTGTAGAGGGTCTAACTCCACAAAAATGTATTTGAGCTTCCACATTTCTCTTCTGCCGTGTTGTTTGGCTTATGATACGAGAAGAATAAAAAAGGGTTAGATTTTTTCAAATGCCCCTTTAGTATGACGATATCTAGCATTGACAATCATTCAGCTCAAGAGCGTTAATGAACGGTTATAAACCTCATACATATCATACAGTAATTCGTTGTAAAAGCTGATGCAATTTTTCGCTTTTTTAACCAGGAAAGCAGTGGTTTTTTTTCAATGAAACTTTTACACATCATTCGGACATATCTTACAATGATTTTGGTATAGGACTGAAATCTCAAATGCCATTTTGGGCAATATCTGACACTTTAAAGGTGCACCTTGAAGCGTGCGTTCGTATCATTACTAGTATAGTGAGCTGATTTGAATAATTATTCAAAGGAATATAGTACAGTTCTGTTCAAACTGACTTTTAGTAACTGAACCTTGTACGTGAACATAACAAAATAATAACAATAATTTAACGATGCTTATATGGTAGAAAAACATATAAAATGAATGGCTAAGTAAGATCGGCTGTTTTCATAATAAAAAAAACAGCAGTTAACACAAGAGGGCGCTCTTTAGACACCTGAAAGTTCAACCATTTCGTATACAAAATTGTGATTGTGATGTTTGGTAAAAATAATGATTCAATACAGAGATCATCAAAAACAATTCAAAAGCCACTTTGGTATACTTATTTCGTCAATGTGTAGGCTTTATTTATGTACAGCCTAGAAACGAATGAATGTTGTTGGCATATCAAATAAAAAGGATCTATTTACATGATTCAATCCAAGTGTTTGTCAGAATCGAAAATGAAAGCCAAATTACTACGCAGCGGAATTGTCTACCACAAAAATACCAAAAAATGGGCCAATATACCCTCCCCCATCGTCTGATCGTAAGCTAATAATGATGTTTTATATTATCATTGTGAACATATGGACAAGTTTTAATTTCCAGGGGGTTATAGTTATTTGCCCAAACAACATCCTAACAAAAATGAGCTAATTTTGCTCATAAAATGTGATGATTTTCCCGGAAAACTAGCTGATTTTCCCGGATTAGTGAGGGTTTGCCCGTGTATTTGAGGGTTTTGTCCTGATATGCTAGATTTTTGCCCGTGGGTGTATTTTGGATGTCCCAAATGTTAGGGTTTCACTCGAATAATATGTGGAGTTTGTCTGAATACGCGAGCGTTCCCCTGAAAATTTGAGACTTTTGCCCGTGTATTGTTTGTATGTAATTAAATAATATGAGGGTTTAATCACCCGAATTATTAGGTGATTCTTGCCTGGGTATTTGTATTTTCAAAACTCTCGGGGGTAGGGGGGAATGAGGCTGCAGAATCGCCACCCCCCTCCCCCCTCCTCACTAGTCTCGCATGCCCCCATATATAACTCGCACATTACGATAGCACACCTGTTATTTTCTGTTATGTTCCTCAGTGGACTTCACGCAAGACAGTTCAGGCGAATCCAAAAGCAAGTGGTGAATCATGTTATAATTATTCTAATTTATAGATCTTATACTTTACATTTTTGACAGTTGTAAATGCTTCTGGAAATAAGAAGAAGTTACCAACAAGAGTTCTTTTTAAAGGTATACTGGGGATAATTTTCGGAGGATCACAAATCTGTTCAATTAGGATTGATGTGAATACTTATAGTGTACATGATTAATGGTCTGGTAATACCAAATATTTGGGTGAAGTATTGATGATATTCATCAAAATTTATTGTTTATATTTTAGAAAATATTTTGTGTATAAAAGCGTGTTGTAAATTTTCTGCAAAGGAAGTGTTTATATTTGTATAACTACATTATGTATGTTTTTATAATGATTTTAGTGAAAATATCAGATTTCAAGTTAATATTAAATTGATATACGATTCGCACATCCAACTTCTTTATTAGCTTATGGGAACTAAGTAAATATGTATACATTTAATACCGATTGTCAAAATCATATTAAACACAACAAAAACAAAAATAAGGGCAGCCTATGCGTGTGCGGAATTATGTTTACGATACTTGGAAAAATAGGGTATATTCCCTCAAATGTTTTTCGTGGTCGTAAATTACAGCCATCGGTATCCGATAGTTACACTCAAACATATATTATATTTTATTATCATGTTACTGAGCTAGAAAGAAAAAAATATGTAGGTCGATGTAGGTCGAGGTAGAAGGCTATTTGCCAAGTCAAGTACTCGTTATAATGTATTGGTCCTCGGAGATTTATGCACTATCAGGCAAGGCTGGCCGAGAGCCGAGGAGAGCAAATCCTTAAGGGGTACTTTAAAGATGTGCTTTATTAGATATACGCCTGGGGGTATCTTCTTAAAGGCGTGTTCACGTTTTTACAACCGTAAACATTGATAAATAAACATTGATGTGGGTATATAGACAATTATATGTTATACCGTCTCGAGCAATATTTTAAGATCATTATGCAATTTTGTTTTTTAATTTAGGCTATTTCTAAGTAATGTCAATACTACTACTACTACTACTACTACTACTCTACTACTACTAATAATAATGATTGTAATAATAGGTCCAGTTTATGTAGCGCGTAACATGTTACAATCAACTATGAACACTTTACACTGCTATTTCCCCGGTTATATATTATTATTATAAGGATACCATGCCAACCCACACATATTGTGTGCACCATCTTATCTCTCTGGGGAGCATTCGTTCAATGTACAGTTTATAGTTTATATTTGTCAATATAGGGTTCTCATGGTAGACCCAGAATGTTCCCCCTCCTCCCTCCAAAAAACAGAAGAAAAAAAAATTGAAAATAAAAATAAATAATTAAAACAAATAATAACAAATAATTTGCAATAATTTTGCATTTTTGAGGTATTTCTAAGTTCTTTCTTTTATTAATGGAAATATGCAATGAATAGTGTACAGTTTTGGTCAAACTGAATTTTAGTAACCAAAACCGGCACCATAACATTACAAAATAATAGTTATAACTCCACCATGCTCGAAAGGTATAACAATTACAAACAACTAAATAAAAAGCCTGTTATCATTTAAAAAAAAGACTCGTTAAAACACAACGGAGTGCTCTCTAAAAACGCATCGGTTTGAACTATTTTTCATTAAACAAATGTGCATGTGATGTTTTGTTTAAAGTAATGATTAATTAGAGAGATCATCAACAACTATTAAAAAACCTCTTTTGTAAGTTGTTAAAAAAGTGTAATCATTTTAATTTTGTTTTCTTAAATCATTGAATAAATGTCCCACATCTATTTCGATCGGATATTTGTATTGATATTCAAGCTGTTTCTGAACCGATTTTGAAATACTTTTGTTGCCATTTTCCACTAATAGGTTTTTAAATATTAATGAACAACAATATAGGGTATACTATGGCATATTAATGTGTACAATCGATATTGAAATAAAATGAAAAAAAACGCTCCGAGGGTCCCACGAAATATCTGGCCTTGTGTGTATTCCATTGAGTAACAAACCGGATAAATAACAACAGGTGTCAAATCGTACGTACATACAGTTAAATAAAAGTGATACATTACCTTTCTAAGATTTTCCCAAATATTATTTGAGACTTCAATCATATACACCAATAGTATTGTATGATTCTTCTGAATGATGTGTCATAATTATAAAAAAAAAAAAGAATTACATAGTGAAAAAAAAATTATCTCAGATTTTATCACCAACTGCCCATTGACTTTGACTACTATCGAAAAGCGTTCTGGAATGCTTTTCATTCAATCATAAATATTATCTCCATAATTTAGGAGACGTTTGAAAAACAAAACCCATTTAATTTTTCGGCTACCATATTAAGCCAAACAACAAAGTACAAGCGAAATATAAAAGCTCCGAGTGATTTTAGTTGAATTTAACAAAGTTAATGAAACACTTTAACGTTTAGATGAGGGGTTCACCCTCTTTGGTTGATTCTTGCTGCATAAAGGGACTTTGTAACATTGTCCAAATCCTCAAAATCAAATTGGAATTCTAGCGTTTCCCTCATACCTTGTTTTATTCATACTAACAATAAAAGCATGGGACAGCTATAGGTTTAGTTTTTTCATATTTCCTTTTAGTTCAAAAGATATTTACGATTGAAGTGTTCGGATATGAAATTATCTACGGGACCTTTTCAGCTGTGTACAAAGTAAGTGCAATGAGTAAGTGGATATCACTTTGCATTTTCGCTCATTTCTCGGCCAAATAACATCCAATTAACTTGAAATTTTCACACATTACTTTGTGGACATATCAGATCACACCAATATACATTTTATTAACCACACGTCACTTTTTGCACTCGTCTAGAAAGTTACTAGATCCCTTTAAAGTTACTGCGTCGTCACATTCGGAGAGGCGCACATGGTATATAGAGTACCGAAGTGTGACGTCACCACTATCCGTTACCATGGGTGATCGTTCTAAAACAATGTCAGGCAAGCCAGAATGGCGGTTGTTAAGAGGGCTTAATCCACTCCGCCCCTATTCACCCACTATTTGCCTAGTCCCACTGCGCCGTTTCTCCTTCCGTTTCCTATCCGTTTGGCTTCCTGAAGGTACTAGCATGAAAGGAAATGATGCGGACCTAGTGACTAGTATGATACTTTTATGTCGGCTCTGTTTCGCGTGAAACGAAACGTCATGGAACTTCAAAAGAACGTTTTGCCACATTTTGGTCGGATAGGAAACGGAAGGAGAAACGGTGTATGGGACGAGGCCATAGGAATGTGACATTACTAATTCGATACACAATAGGGCCATGTACGCAGATCCAGGAGGAATAGTGTGTGATGTGTCTAATACAAGTCATTGATTGGCTATCCTCAGTCATGTGATGTTATATTTTATTATATCACACGGAAGAGCCACGAGGAGAATGTTCGTTTAGATCTATGGCAAACATTAAAAGCGATGCTATCGATTGCAGGTGTTTTATTACATGAGCTGCAAGAGAGATTGTATTATGACGTCACAATGACTAGTCAACATATCACTACGCAAAACCACATTTTCTAATCGAGCTCAGAGAGGCTAAAAGTATAAAGATGTGTTACTTATATAACATAACAGATGTTAACTGTGTTGTCGAGAAAATCATGGAATGTTCCCTCGGGAATTGAAATGCTATTTCGTGAAGACAATAAGTCCCTTAACTACGCATTCCTTGATATTCCCTCCACCACCAGTTAAAGGGGTAGTGCAGTTTTGGTATAGAGGGCGCTGCACAAAATAATGTTTTTGTGAGATAATGAAAAACTGAGTGTCAAAAATGAAAGAGCATAAAATTTTAATGGCATAATAAACTTTATTTGATGAAAATCGGTTCAGAAACGGCTGAAATATCAATACATATATCCAAAAGGAATAAATCTGGGCCCCAGATTTATTCGATGATTTAAAAAAAAAAATTTAAAAATGCTTACACTTTTTCAAACTTGTTCAAAAGACGTTTTTAAATAGTTGTTGATGATCTCTCTATTTAATAATTATTTCAACAAAACATCACATGCATAATTTTGTATGAAAAATGGTTGAAACCAATGCTTTTTTTAGAGAGCGCCCTCTTGTGTTTGAATGGCTCTTTTTTATACTTAGTCGTTTGTAATTTTCTATACCTTTCGATAACTATTAGTTTGCAATGTTATTGTGCAGGTTTTGTTACCCCTTTATCATCTGTATAATATTATGATTGTGTGATATTTCTCGAAAATTCCTTGGCTGTCTGTCCCCGACATACAGCGAGTGGAATTTCTAGAAAAATATAACAAAGACAATTTGCTGTATTTTGTAGTGGATAGGCCTATACTTTCAAAATTATAATTATACTGCTTAAATAAGATCGAAATAATTCATGGAAATGCATTATATCCGACCCTGCAATGGTTTATCCGAATGTAAGCCAATAAGAAGTTAACTCCGTCTGTCACTTTTCCAAAGCACGTGGGTGCTACATGTTAATTATCTGAATTGCAGTCGCGGTACTTCCGGTTTTCACCTATTGGTCAAACAAAAATAGAATATTACTGCTAAGACTATAAAGAGTGGAGATGATTTTAATTTCTCATCATTCACGTACTAGCAGATGCCAGCTACAAGGTGCGAAGACTGAAAACTTCTTAGTAGCCAATAGTTTGGTACGTACATGTTTGCACTCTTTAAGATCGCATATGTTTTTGTTTTTAAATAGTATGTT
The DNA here is from genome assembly GCA_037951105.1 of Echinarachnius parma. Classification (NCBI taxonomy): domain Eukaryota; kingdom Metazoa; phylum Echinodermata; class Echinoidea; order Clypeasteroida; family Echinarachniidae; genus Echinarachnius; species Echinarachnius parma. Next base: position 25,936 of record JBAMJV010000588.1, on the reverse strand, counting down.
CTAATTTGTTGTGCTTGATATTTGTGTTTATCACCATTTTGTATCATCTTTCCGGTGTACAGATTTCCTTTAAGTTAGTAGCTTACATTTTCTTCACTTTCTTTATCCATGTCATGCATGCAATTTATTAAGTTTAGAAAATGTATTGTTCGAAATCTACAAAACTCTGACTTCTTGGTTTTACCGTGTATCTCTCGCTTTATTTTATCACGATTCGGATCCTTTGCATGTTAAAACTTCTCTTGTTTGTATAAAGTTAATCTTTCTTGAGCATATAAAGTATCTTCATGTCTGCTATTTATCTCTCATAAGTGTAATCGTCGTCCAATTTTGACATACGATCTTAATTTCAATGAGACATTTCAAGATCTTTGTTACACGCTCCAAAGAAAATAAATGTATTGGGTATTCTAACGGATGTTATAATAGATCGTTTAGAATATCCAATGTATCAAGTTAAAGGGAAAGTTTCCCCATCATATAAAGTTCTCTACACATTGAAACATAATTTCATGCAAATATGTCCAATGTTTGCCCTCTGAACAAAGGAGGAGCATCATTCATAGTCAGTCACTGTATGGGCAATTCCCATTCATCGCGTATAGCGTGGAGGCTTCCATTATATTTTATTGAAACCCGCTGAAACGCTACGTCAAACCCGAACAAACAAGCTCGGCCCCTTTTTGTAAGCTCTCGCAGCTCGCAAGGTCTGTGCACAAAGACAAGGCAAAACGTGAGCCAACAAAAAGAATAGTTCGGGTTTGACGTCACATTTTAGAGCGATCCGAGTTTCATAAACATCAATGGCAGCTTCCATGATGTACGCGATGAATGGGATTATCCCATACAGCGAGTGACTTTGAATGATGCTCATCCCTTGCATAAAGGGCCAATGTTGGTCGTATTTGCATGAAACTCTGTTTTAATGTGTATAGAACATAATCAAAAGGAAATGTATGATGGGGAAAATGTCCCTTTAATGTCACACTTTATTATGATATCGAATGTTATGCCAACATGATTTCCTCGAATTCCCGATTTAATTTTACCAATGAAATTCGTTAGACATGCTCATATAGGCAGTGATTGGAGAGTTGGGGATATGCCAACACAAAAAGAGAGTGACGTATTGAGATATAGAGAGAAAGAGAGAGCAAGAAAGAAATTGAAAGAAAACATCCGGTAATGCATCAACTAAAATGCAATTTCCTTTTCCCCCGGTGTTATATAATGATATTAGTATTTTGTGTGAGAAATATCTACTTTAACTCAAGGACAAAGCAGTTAATAATAATTAACCCGTTTATTGTTCTTATTATTATAATGATTTATTGTAAAATTCCTTTCTACATTTATTTCTTGGAAGTGTTCGCCCGTCAAGGGGCTATATGATATAGTTAAAGTATTTGGAGTATAGCCCATTTTTACTTTAAAATAACAATTTTGGCACAAGCTTACTCACAGTCGTAAAATGTGTCCCTTTCAATGTTAAGGAACGTAGGCTATTTTTAATTCACTAAAATTAAAGGAAAAAAAAAATTAGACCGGAAACAAATTTGTTTCATCTTGTTTATTTGAGAAACAAACAAATACAACAACATAATTATGTCTATGAAAAACAAAATGAATACAATCTGTTGAACCTTTATATAAATTCAATGAGCATGTTTGATTTGTCATTATTGCCAGAAAACTTTCATCCGTCGACATCCAACCCCCAACCGTCACTACCTCTCAGTTTAATATAGTCATCTGCCATTGGCTAGCTTGCCGTCCGCCCCGATACACCAATATGGTATTCTTCCATGCTATTCTCACTGGTGAGTACATTATACGTGCATTTCATAATAAGCTTTTAATTATATAGTCAGACATGTGTATATATAGTGACCACCTAAGGCAAATAAAGAAAATGGCCGCTGTATAGACATGTCACCTCGGAAGACATGTTCTAAAACATTCACCTTATCTGTAAAGGATGGCTTTTAGAGACAGGTTGACTGCTGCGACCAGGTTACCGGCAAGACAGATTTGCATGTATTTATTTTTATTGTCGTTAAAATGAGCAAAGAAAATGGGATTCCAACGGGATTCGAACCCGAGACCTCCGGATTGCTAGACCGGTGCTCTTACCGACTGAGCTATAGAAAACCCTATGACGGCATTCGTGGACCGGTTTAGCAATCCGGAGGTCTCGGGTTCGAATCCCGTTGGAATACTTTGCTCATTTTAACCACAATATATTTCTGGTCAGTTTATTTATATGTTTGAATTATTTTTATTGTCATTTTTTAATTCAAGTCAATTGCATGTGATTGCTAATTTATGATTTGTTTGACTTTCAAGCATATATTAATAAAAATACAATTTACTAACCAAATTACTATTTTAGGCTATATACTAGCAGGAACATAAGTTATCCAGTTGCTCGTCAATTATATATCACTCAGCGAATATACTTCAAAATTAATTGTGGAACACCTCGATCCACGCCTTACCTATGATAATATACTATGTAAAACAAATACTACATTAGTATGAAACAAATAGAAAGAGAAACCAAATATACGGAGAAAGCGTCTAACCAACGCTTATTAAAAGGGATAGTTGAGTTTTGGTAAAGAGAGTACAGTTTTTGTCAAACTGAATTTTAGTAACCAAAACCTGCACCATTACATTACAAACTAACAGTTATAACTCCACCATGCTCGAAAGGAATAAAACATTACAAATGACTATGTAAACAGCCTGTTATCATTCAAAAAGAGCCGTTAAAACTTAAGAGGGCATTCTCTCAAAACTCATTGGTTTCATCCATTTGATATAAAATATTGTGCATGTGATGTTTTGTTGAAATAGTGATTCGATAGAGACAAAATCAACAACTATTTTAAATCCTCCTTTGTACATAAAAAAAAACAATTTTAACGGCTAGTTCAAAATTCTCTAATAAATGTGGGGCCCCACATTTAATACAACTGGTTATGTTTATAGATATTTCAGTAATTTCTGAACCGATTTTGATCAAATAAAGTGTATTAATTTAGGGTAAACAAATCATTAGTGTATACAAATTCATGTACCGTACGGAACTTGACTATGTCGTATATATCTTCAATCATCGATTCGCAATCTGATACAAAATCAATGTATTCCATATGTTTCATATTTTCGACAAATATGCTTTATTTTATACAAGTTACACATTCATTATTGTACTTTGCGCATTAATATTTACAGTTAATGACCCTTAGTTCCCTATGTTCTTAGGCGGCCATTTAGATTATATGAAACCGCATAATAACCTTGATAACGGTTCATATTCACTAGGTCTACATACATTGCATGGTTCTATGTCCCGTTTAGTATACCATCATGACCATGATGCCTGAAAATGTTTGTTTCACTGACGCCAAACTATATTAGACCCAAACCCCAAAACTGAACACTTATTCTCATCATATTCTCTAATCCTACAATCATAACTGTAGGAATTCCGACTTTGCTGGTAAACGAAATGTGAATAAATGAAGAGCTTAGTTCCAAAAGGCGCTAAATCCACTTAAAACAAAAAGGTGTTAAGGATATCAGTACATTAATAAGTTACGTATAGCTATATAGAAATCTACACTTTTAGGACAAATCAAGATTACAAAGTTGGACAAAGAAACCTGGTTTTCTCCAAAGTTGAACAAGTGGATTAACCGCCTTTTGGAATTAAGCTCTTCAAATTATCAAATGGGTGTAGACCAAAGTTTCACCAAACACCAAGTCACCATAACATATTTGAATTTAAATGTAATGCAATGTTTTGTTCTCCAAGTTGGCTTGTTTTCAAAACGTCCAATGTATATGTATTTTGATTTTGTTTTCCAAAAACGTCCAATGTTTATGTATATTAATACATTTTCCAAAAACGTCCAATGTATATACATTACATCGAAATATTTTCAATATTGGGCTTATTGTCCCCGATGGATGATGGAGTACGGGCGATTGATAATTGTACGGAAAGCGTCCAATGTACATTATACATACATTAATCCACAATTGCTGCTCTCTACCCAGGTGTATAAATTGGTACCATGGTCGGGTGTTAAATAGCCTTAGCGCCATCATCAGTGGCAGCTCGTCTACTATGCTCCCCGGGGAGTTGAGAAAGTACGCAATACAATTGTGTGGGTTTGAAATGTACCTGATGAACATGGGTAATAATAATTAAATAATTATTTAAGCGCAGTATAATATAGAGTAAATATTTCTAGTAGTTGCGCTATATAAATGTTCATATTAACAAATTTACCCGAAAACGTCAACATGAACATTAAATAATTTTCAGCAAGCATCCACATGTGAGTACATAAAAACATTTCCCAAAAGCATCCAATGTACATTGAGACATATCATTTTCCATTTTCCAAGTGGCCTTGTTCCTGACGGACGGAGTAGTACGGGCCAGCGCGAGCCTCGAGTCCTCGACCAGGTCTTGCCTTGAGTCCCGCAGCGATTGTAACGCAGACCCGCACTGCAAACTGGTCCTCGGCGTCATCGAACGAGAATGCGGCGGATTCGGTAACCAATGATAAGACCATGGCACAGTCGCAGAATGAGTTGCAATCGATCGTAAAGTTGCAATGAATTGCAAGTCAGGAAATATGCACATTCGAACCAATCAGATTTGCGCAATTAGTCACATGATCTGACTTGCAATTAATTGCATATTTACAATCGATTGCAAATATTTCTGCAACGTGGCCCAATACTATAATATATTGCAAAATGAATACATGTTTAAATGCGATTCTTTTAAAATGTCACTAACATTTCCCCCTATACAGAAGATATAAATGTATACACTCAACCAAAAAAGTAAGTCCCCCCTAGCATTTTTTCATATAATCTCAAAAAGTATTTTACCAATTTTTATCTCGTAAACAGTAATGGATGCGCAATTTTCTTACGCACAATATGAATGGTAAATGGTTGCCATAGAATAACGTTTTCATCATACAAAAATGTATTTTCTTATACAAAGTGCAAACAAAAGTTGCACTTTAAGTTTGATATGGCATATTGGGTACATTTTGTATACGAGTAAGCCATAGGCGCCGGAAGTGGGGGGGGGGGGGGGGGGGCAGGGGGGGCGGCCGCCCCCCCCAATCCAAAAAGTGGGGGGCAAAACGCATTTTTGCCCCCCAAAAAAGCCCCCTCCCCCCTCAAAAAAAAAAAAGAAAGAAAGAAAGAAAAGGGAAAAGAAAAGATTAAATGTATCGGCCAATACTTGTTAATTCTAACGTTTAAAAACTGAGTTAAACATCCATTTAAAATTTTCGCTGCGCGCTTCGCACGCAATTAAATTATCTCAGTTTGTTATGTAACTTTCGAATGGTCGTCTGGGTGGGTTTTTCTGTACCGGTCCACATAGTTCCTGTGTAGGTTGTCATTGCCCTGCTGTTTGTGTGATATGCACCAAATTGCACAATTACAAGTAAATAAATGCAAAATCTATACCCCCTAGCCCCCCCCCCCCCCTCGCTTGGGACTCATTTTTAGCTGTTATAGCTATGATGGTGGATCATACAAATGTGGCATATGGTTTATGTCTTTATGCACAAGATTGCACCATTTCGCACCATTTCAAGTATAAAAATGCAAAATTTTCCCCGTGGGAGGGGGATACCCCCTCCCAAGCCCTCCCCCTCTGGCTCTGCCCCAGCCCTCGGTCGCTTCGCTCCCTCGGGACTCATTTTTAGCTGTTAGCTATGATGTTGAATCATACAAATGTGGCATATGGTTCATGTTTTTATGCACCAGATTGCATCATTTCAAGTATAAAAATGCAAAATCTTCCCCGTGGGAGGGGGATACCCCCTCCCAAACCCTCCCCGTCTGGCTCTGCCCCAGGCCTTGGTCGCGTTGCTCCCTCGGTGCTCATTTTTGCTTGTGAGCTATGTTGTAGGATCATATTTTTATGGCACCACGTTGCACAATTTCAAGTCCCAAAAGCTCCATTGACCGTTGGAGGGGGGGGGGGGGGGGGGGCGGCAGTGGTGGAGCTACGGGGGGGGGGGGGGGGGTGGGGGTTAAACCCCCCCCTTGGGCTGCCAAGTGAAAATGTATCAGTGAAAAAAGTGGAACAAAAATAACTTAAGGGGGTTCAAAATAGCAAAAAAAATCGCCGCTTCGCGGCTCATGGACGAAAGTGAACAAAAAAAGTGAACAAAAATCACTTATGAGGGTTCAAAATAGCAAAAAAAAATTCGCCGCTTTGCGGCTCGTGGACGAAAATTAAAAAAAGGTAAAAAACAAAATTCACTTACGGGGGTTCAAAATAGCTCCGCATTGTCATTGGGTCAATCAACCCCCCCCCCCCCCCCCCCCCCCCCACTTAGCAAAAATCTAGATCCGTCCCTCGGGGGAGGGGGGGGGGGAGTGTAATTGAGCATGAGCCCCTAAACACATACATCGTGAGCCCCCTTTGAGTTTTGCCCCCCCAATCCAAAACTGCTTCCGGCGCGCCTGGAGTAAGCATCTTCATTGAAGATGACCCGACACACAAATCTGTTATTCATACTGCTGCATTGTTCTTAGTGGAGCCATTTTTCAAAAGCATGCATTTTTCTGAAAAATAGGCCTTTTTAATATGAAATTATTGGGGATTAGAGTGGCCGAAGTCATGTCCTGTTTTAATCTTTATTGGAGTTGGCCTAATTCACAAATCTGTTATGTAATTCAGTATACTACTGCTGCATTGTTCTAACATGCATTTTTTCTGAAACAATATAGGCCTTTCAATATGTAATTGTTGGGACCTATCAATTATTGAACACTTCATTCATTGTGATGCTTATTAAAAGTAAAACATAGAGTGACATGCAATAAATGGTGCTTGAAAGTTCAGAAACATGCGTGATTCTTTTGTTTTTCGTGTAGAAGCTGACACAAATCACAAAAGTGCAAGTTTTTTTTTTCACACCTTTTGTCGCAAAATTCATGATTTCACAACAACAATGCCATCAATTGGCAGACACATACCATTCATATTTTGCGTAAGAAAATTCCATACCCATTACCGTTTGAATGATAAAAATCAGTAAAATACTTTTTGAGATATATACAAAAAAATGCTAGGGGAGGACTTACTTTTTTGGTTGAGTGTTTATAAGGACTGGTCCTAAAAATACTCCGGACGGCTTAGGTCTAAGGAGAATGCGTATTCTACCAACTTGATTAGTCTTGAACGAAGTCTCTTCGTTTCTTTAAATTGTCGAAACTTATATTTTCATTACGGATAAGTCGAACTATTCAATTGTAAACAAGGACAATTTAAATGATAGTAAATCAGCATCACGTCTTCTTATAATATATATATTGGCCTAGACCGGGTATAAGTAAAACATGGCAATCCCGGGGGGCCACTCAACTATATTGCTGTACACACGCGCGACCACAGGTTTTTCAAACCTACCCTAAACAAGTTTTATCCATTGGTCAAATTTATACCCTATTCAAGTATTTTCGCGTGCTTTTTTGCCAATTTTGCCCCCTAAACAAGTATAACCCCTAAAACATACCCCTAAACAAGGTCTACGTCAATTGCTCTCAATTCGAAATCGCACAAAATCCCCGGCAAACTCCAGACAAGTCCGGGAAACAAGTTCGGAGAAAAATAAACCCTAAACGCGTATTTGTTAAACTCCACAAACATACCCTTTTTTTTCTGATTTTGGCCTTTTTGATACCCTAAACGCGTGACGCGCGTGACGCGCCATGATCGGCAAAAAGTACCCTTTTTACGCGTTTTTTGGGTCGCGCGTGTGTAAAGCAATATAGTTGAGTGCCCCCCCCCCCCCCCCCCCGGGATGGCAATTTGATGTTGAGTAGCTTATTTCACGCATGAATATATAATATTCCTGCATGCATGAAATATAAGAAATCGTAATATTTTCGAAAATGACGTCCTATGCCTGTACCACAGAAGTAAAACGTGATTAAAATGTTGAGGTATTGAGCTGTGTTAGTATGCGATCGCTTTCCATGTGACCACGTCAAATATCCGCATTTCGACGTCATGCACCTGAAATAACATGTTTTAACCCGTAGCAGCCGGATCACAGTGTCCCCCCTGTCTCTAACACGACCCTGCCACGGTGTCGGATCCTGCTAGCCGACAGCATTCTCATGGACGTCTTTGGAGAATGCTCGTGTGACGTCATGGATCCTCAGTTTCCCGAGTGCGATCGACTGAGTGAGCTTGTGATCAAGAACCCATGTCGTCGGCGGTCAGATACAGGTATCTCTTCAGAGCCCCCTCCCCCCTTGTATATGTCGCTTGGAAAATGTTTTAAATTATGTAAGATATATAGGGAGGCATCAGTGTATATTATTGGACGCCTTTATAACAAATTCAACAAGCCATTGGTTTACGGCCATTGAACACTGAATTACCGCCAAAATAAATTGAAACATTATTTAGAAAATAATTTAAAGAAATATAAGACAATAATTATAAGAGGGGAATAATTAGAGAGAAACCGAGAAAGATAGAACATCGAATTTCTTATGAAAGCGCACAGAGCCTATTGCAAAAAGAAATCTTCACTGTATTTTTGAAGCTATTTGTGTTAGTTACTATGTACAATATTCCTATCTGGCTAATGTATACGAGATTAAAATAAATGTTTCACATAACACAAGTGATATATTGGCTTAAAAGATCAAAACACTTTTAAGTACAAATACTTACTCTTTTAAAACTGTAATGTATTTATTTCCGTTATGTACATAATATCACATTCTTAAATGTTTGTGAATTATAATGAAAAAACATGCGATCTAGATTTTTTTTGTCCGACATACTTTATACCCCAGACGAATTAGCAGAAGTGATTACATTAGAAACAATCACACCTGCCGCCGCCAGCCCGAACGAGGGCTATCCGAATTGCCTGACTGCCATCACATTTTGCGAGTCGGATGAAGCGTGCAACGATGCGCTCGAGAGCTACTACAGCGCATGTCCACAGCGCAAGAGGCAATGCACCCTGACGTCACAAGATGGACGCGCGTCGTGCATGTCCGCGTGGAGGGGATTGGACGAGGGAGTGCGTCAGTGTTCGTGCAACGGGGGTGAGCAGCAGAGGGTATGCAGACGACGCAAGATAAAGATTCAGCGCAACCCATGCGTCGGTAACGTATAGACTTGCTCCTTTTAATGAAAATGTGTACACATTTAAATAATATTACGAATGTATGTTTTATTATAACAATAAAGGAGGGGTGGTGGTTGTGTCGCTAATAAAGAGATTATGATTAACTTAATTAAGTAATTTCCCCTTTAAAAAAATATTCCTAACAAAAGCTCCAGATATGTACATCATTCTCTTTCGATTCATTAATATAATGATCCTGCATGTAATTTGTTCGTACTATACAGACTTATTAGTGGGATATCAAACATACATCAATTTAATTTTCTATATCTTACGATTTTGTGAAGAATTGCTTTGATTTTGGTGAACCATGCCATCTGATCAAATTTGAAACAATTCCCAGGCATACCTATCGTCAAACTCATCGATTTTTCCAGTAATTGCAATTATGGTTTGGAAATCATATATATATTACATCTTTAGAGAAATCTGAGAATTTCTTTTTTTTTTGCGGGGAAAACCAGAATTTTGTATTTAAACAAAATTACACAAGAAAGATCGATACGAGCATTGGAGAGAAGGATCCTGGATGTCTTCAAGAGCCAAAGCATCTTTACTTACGCTTATTTTTCGATTTTAAATGATCTTGGTAGCTAGAAAAGGAGGCGAGGAGGAGAAATACTTTATTCTCAATCGACCATGAGTAATGACGCTTAATCCTATAGTGAGTTAACATAAGATTGAAACAAAAACCAAGTAATTGTTAATGCATGCTTCTCGATATCCAGCTCAAATTATTGATCAAAATAGGCGGAGAAACTTATATCTAAGATCTTATAGCGCCGTATAATTGGTGGGAGGGGGCTTAGGGAGCTGCAATCTCCCCCTACCCCGCCCTACCACGACACACAACTCAAACAAATCTAAATCTTGTAAGGTTTTCAAGCTATTGTCCGTAAAGCAATTGAACATGGAATATTATTGCCATGATTGTCTCCTTTCTTAATTTATATTTCCCATAATATGATTTTTTTTAATGCTGTTAAAGTATTTAGCGACCATATTTGTTTAAATACTTTACACAAGTCACCTGCCATTATAACATTCATGTTGTTGTTGTTGTTGTTTGTTCTTTCGGATTAAAGATGAGACCGAAGAAGATGGACAATATAAGCCTTCAACAATGGCATTCGTTGGGAGTGAAGGTATAGTATAGATAATTATGTCTTTATCTCTCTTTCCACATTATACCTCATATTCTAACCAATGTTTGTTTTACAACGTTGTCCATACAACTACGTCTTACATAATTTGTAACTGCTATTCTTACCAACAATAAATGCTGTTTGGAACAAAATTAATCACTTCTCTGACGAATATAACTCTATCTCACTTTAAATCTTACACACAATCGCACGCACTCCGAACACGCGTACGCACACACGCACGCACACACGCACACACGCACACACACACACACACACACACACACACACACACACACACACACACACGCACACGCACACGCACGCACACACACACACACACACACACACACATACACACAATAAAACAGACACACATGATTAGTATTCATAAACACATTACTGTATGTTCACATTATGTTGCCATGGTAATTACGAGTTGTGAAAAATATGTTTAATGCTTAGTCTCCGTTTAAATTTCTCACAAATAAGATATCAAATATATATGATAAAAGTGTCATGCCTACATTACTGTTTGCAGCCGATGATAGCGTAGTGGTCCCAGAGATATCTGAGGGAGACATGACGTCAGACGAGGCGGCCATTGTATATGGTCCAAGTGGAGGATTCAATGGGGGCGGTAAGTACAACTTGCATACAGCATGTTTGTACCCTTTCAAGTCGTAACCTTCTACCATGCATCGCCCTTACTGCAGGGATAGCGACATCAATGACAACTGCAACCCGTTCTATATCCATCCCTGATCATGATGTGCTGATGTTTGATTTTCTATAAAGATTTGTTTTCTAATAAAATATAATTCATCTTTATTTATTCAAATCATTCGAATGTTACAAAGCAGGTCCATGACAGAAGTTAAAAGTAATTCGCATTCTGGCATTGGCAGGGGGGACAAAATAATAGAAACAAACAAAATAATAACTGGAATAGTTTACAAATACATGAAACATACAAATTATAACCAGGTTCCTCTCGAGAAACAGTAAGGAAATTTTTTATTTTTTATTTTTTATCAAGAAAAACAAATTGTGGGGGTATTCAATTGATACATAATTACAACATTTAACAAAAGCTAAGTAGTATTACATAATTCGAGAGAAAAATAATATAAAAATACGGGGAAAAAATGTTTTTGAGGTTTAAAGTAATATTGCTTCATCAATGCAGAGAGCACCTCTGCCATGGCCTTATCAGCATGCAACGCCGACGACCGCACGCACCTCAACAAGGACCTCACCAACTGCCGGTCGCCCGGGTCGCGAAATTTGTTTTCCTACGAACTTTTTGTCTCAATGAATTATTCATAAGCAGCGATGTCGGCTACTCATGAATATTCATGACTAGGATTAAGATTTGGGTGAGTTTCAGGTTATATATTACAATGAGACCACACTGACCATCAACGGTTTCCGTGGCCTATTGGTCATGCTGTGGACTTAACACTTGGTATCATGGGTTCGAATCCTCTCTTATGACTCCTCTTTTCTTTTGCCATTATACATGGTGAGTAGCGGTTCATTTAGTAAATGTATCATGCAGAGTTTTCACTAAAGTCTGAAATCTGACAAAAAGTTCGTAGGAATCATGTGCGCATGCGCCAGGGACAAAAAGTTCGTGGGGAAAAAAAATTCGCGCCCGGGTCAGTGCCATCAACCGAAACTGCGACCAATTCTATCCTTCCCAGGCCATGATGTTGTGCTAATTACTATTTTTTCTGTAAATATGTTTGTTCAAATGATCCGTGCAGAGAGCACATGTGCCATGGCCTTGACGACATGTAACGCAGATGACCTGTGTCGCACGCACCTCAGCAAGTACCTCACCAACTGTCGGGCAGGCGATATCAACGGAAACTGCGATCGCGAGGCATGCCGGGACAGCATCCGGGAGTTCTTCTCGTCGACGTCTCCGCTCTATACGCATGCGCTGGTGTACTGCCACTGTGAGGCTGATGACGTAGCATGTGAGGCGGTACAGGAAGGGTTAAACCCCACCTGTGCCGTCTCGGAACGCCCGAGCCCCACCTGTTTGGAGCTGATAGGACGCTGTCATAAGAATGAAAATTGCAGGTAATATCATGATCAGTATGGTGCAATTATGTTATTTCACCAAAATGATCTTCCCTTATCCTTCGTACTACCAAAAATGTACATCAGATAGATTTTGTAGATACTATCAGTTATGTAATATGTTTACTTGAATTTGGGCCGGCAAAATGACGTACAACATCTTGTGTACTATTATGCTTAATATATAATGGTCTATTTTTATTGGATTTCTGACCGAATCTTCATTGAGCTAAGTGGACGTACTCATGACCACCATTGCAAGGCTAAACATTAAATGAACTTCAAGTTAATTTAATGTAGACATTTTGGTAGAATTTCTATTTAAAAAAATTGGTTAATTATATTGATTAATTGGAGGACATATATATGTCCTCCGAAGAGTCTATACTAGAGAACTAGTGTAAGTATGTAATTGTGCCTGCCGAATTGCGACGAGGTTACGAGGGTTCCTCTCCTCCTGTCAGGGTCTGGACGGCGCATGTCTCTTATACAAGAACAGGAATCGTATAAAATATATCCAGCACCCATTTGTATCGTGTCTAAGTACTGCACTGATTCTTTCTATCATTGCCACAACTTCCACAAGAAGTTATCGAACCCGTCTGCAGACGGCAGTATATAGGTTTGAGTATCCATACGGGGTCTGTAGGACGACAAGGGTGAACAGCAAAGGTACTTATCCCAATCATACTCCGTGGAAATCATCCATACCTTTGCTACAGTCCTTTTCATGACTACAAGCCCAAGAAAGAATAAAGAGCTGTCCTGTTTAGGACTGTTCGAGAATGAATATAATGAAATAGGTGCTAGTAACCGTAATAAGCACATGCAGGACGGCCAGGAGGATCATCATAAGTATATACCGTGATAAAAAGGATTGCATCATTATGAGCAGTGTATTTGTGTAACATTTGTAATTTATATTTCCTTTCAAATATATCAAATATATATCAACAAACACCGTCCACGCTTACGAATATTTCTGTAAACCACCAACGGACGACAGCGGGTGTGAGCAGTGGCGTAGCGTGGTCTGAGTGATTTTTTTTTTTTGGGGGGAGGGGGGGGGTGGGCACGCGAATTTATTGGGAGTATGTCTTCGTTGTAAACAAAAATGTCCCTTTATGTTTTCTTTTCTTTTCTTCAAATTATTTGGGGCAGGTGCCCGTATGGCACCCGTATGGCGCCCGCAGGTCGGCAGTGGTTACATCATACATTCACAGGTCCTGTGATTGACACTTCAATCATAATTCATAATATAAATTATGTTTTCTATTAAACAAAACGCTCTCAATTCAAGGAACGCCTTCCATGATTACAAACATTTGTGTAAACCTTCGACTGCGAGTGAAAGCGGGTGCGAGTATCGGTACGGAGCCTGCAGGATGGCCAGGGTGCATATCATGGGTACGGTCATAGCGTCGAGCTGCAGATGTGAGCTCAACACTTCCACTGAATGCAGGAACCATCAGCTCACCATGTTCGAGAACACTTGTGTTGGTAAGAAGCTTAAACTTTAGACGAAGAAGGTTCTGTAACAAGCCCCGGGTCATACAGTTTTTTTTTTAATGAACCCGGCCTTTACCACAAAATCACAAATACAGACTCGGCTGCAAGCATACATGGCATAAAGCCGCAAAACACTACTAATCACTCTTGAGTTAGGTAATTGAAGTCTTTTGGTTAAGTCTGTGGTTGGCATTATATCTCTTCTGTATCATTTAAGAGAGTGTCCGCCTTTTGCCAAATTTCAAAAGTTGCAAGGTTAGTGTCTTATGAAAGAAGATGTCATTTAACAGCTTGCCTGAAAAAATGAGGGCTTGAAATCTCATTTTCGTGTATCGAGTTATAGACTTCAAAATAATAAAAGCGTGGCTGTGCGTGAACCGCGCACAGATTGTGATAGAACAACGGCGTAAGCGAATACTAAACAAAATAACTAAGACTAGTAAAACTGACTATGTAATTCTATTCTCCATTTTCGAGACTTTTCGTGGCATACCTTTAAAAAATGTCGTCTATACAATACCTTTACAAGAATAACTACAATATTGTTGTAATATTATGCAAAATCAGGTAAAAACATTTATTGGCCGATATATAGTTCGATGAAGGGATGATTTTTACACATTCGTTTTTTTATTCGTAGAATCCAAATTACAGGGTTGTTTGATCTAAAAATTGTATGTGGGTGTTACATTGATCCTTATCCGTCTACTGGAAACTGTTCAGACGATTTGTAAAAGGCGGACACTCCCTTTAAGTCAAATCACATACCACTTTCATAATGATCGATTCGTAAGACTCTCCACTGAATCTTTAATGATTATTCATAGTCAACGTGGAGACTGAACCTGGACCGTTTCTTTGTTTCCTAATTTCCGCACTTATCAAGTCTACGTTTCATTAAAATAAATATCTTTTGCATCACACTTCCTTAATATCTTGAAATAACTTCTTTTCTGGCAACGTGTCGAAAGATTTTATTCTTGAATTATTTTCCTATTAATAATATACTACGTCTGTTTTTCATTTTAAAATTCTAGAGCGTTCTAGCAAGGGATACTTCACATCCATACCGCCCACAGAGGGACCAATGGAAGCGGTGGAAGGTAGGAAACAATCAATTATTTTACATTTTCCTCATCATCCCATGCATTGGCGTAGCAACGGGGGAGGGTAAAGTGCCCCTTCCCCCCCCCCCAAAAAAAAAAAAAGAAGAAAAAAAGCGGCAATTTTGTTTAACAGTTCGTTTCCCGATAATTCCACTGATGTTATGATTTCTGCATAAATATGAACCTTGGTTGCGTCTCTCGGATAGTGACGCTAAAGGGTGGTCCCAGACGTTAATAATCATAATTGATGGAACACCAATGTGAACCGATATTGAGTTGTAACTGTCGCTATAATTCAACATTGGTTTTAATTTATGTGATAAGCACTGGCACATGTCTTTGTTTAGTTCAATGTTACACTTTTTCTACATGTTGGAAGATTGAGATTCCGAAGAGACACGTAGTGATAGCTGATTTTAAACGTTACCTCGAATTCTTTAACAAATAGCCAATGTTAATGAACCAACCATCTTCGTGACGGTAATCATTTTAGGCCCACCCCCCTAAAATAATGCTTCTTAGGTTCAAGGTTCAAGTCTTTGGCTTACGGCTGCACATACAGTACATATATTAACAAATTTTAAAATGGTCATGTTCAAGATTATCTTTTTTACTTAATTATTTTTGACGAATATAGTTCAAAACGTTTTAGGGCTACAATGTGCGATTATTTGGCGATTCGCATATCATATCAAAGACATATATCAAAGACTTTACACAAAATCAGGCAACACAAACAAGAGAGGGTCGTAGGGTGAAACACACCAATAACAATCAAGATGTAGGCCTATTGACTTTTCAAGAAAAAGTGCACTTTTATCAATAACACATACACACGAATCACGATTTGGTGATATGCACCACACTAATCACGGCACAATTATTGTGGCACGCGACAAGAAGTTTTCAAGGTCTTTGCTTTTTGTTTCCGCATTATCATCAGAAGGTAGACCGCAACTGATTTCCCCGGCAGCACCAAACGACTCGTTGTCGCTTCCGGACGTCCCTGCAGAATCCAGCGCCCCCCAGCTTCCTCCGCCGCGCATTTTGCCACACTTTCCGTTGGGACTTCCACCTAACCTCCGCATAAACTCTCCGTTTCTCGCACTCTTGATGGCTCGGCAACAGTTCCTCTCAAAGTTCCATTCCGGAGAATCCAGAGATCAAGGTCCAGAAACCGCTGAAGAAGGAGACCACGTTGGCCTGGGAACTAGCGGGCGACGACAGGACATATTCCCGTTGGCAAACGATTATGAAGATGGGGTGAGAAAGAGATATCGTCCAGGCGCCCCTTCGGTCGAATCGACCAACCAGGCACATGCTGGTGTTGACGATAGGAAAACCCCTGTGGATGAAATCACGCGACAGCTTAATGCGCGTCCGAGGTCCATCAAACTTTACTAGTTCAAAGGAAAGACAACTCGCGCACAGGCTTGCAGAATTATTACCAACATGACCAAGGTTATTTTTCGAGGGACTGTCGGCGTTTCGCTTGAACTTTGCTTTGGCGTGAGATCTTCCCTGCGCGAATGTTTTGACATTTTGCCGGTAGTTTAACTTGATATTTCCGGTTTTCTTCACGAATGTTTAATCAGCACAGACCTTGACATTGTACCAGTTGGTAACATGACAATTTAATGTTTCCTTCGCAAATGTTCTCATCAGCACGAAACAGTGACATTTTACCGGTGGTTTAACATGACTGTTAAAGCCTAAATGTTCCTTTCGCAAATATTCCCATCAGCACGAAACTGTGACATTGTACCAGTTGGTAACATGACAATTTAATGTTTCCTTCGCAAATGTTCTCATCAGCACGAAACAGTGACATTTTACCGGTGGTTTAACATGACTGTTAAAGCCTAAATGTTCCTTTCGCGAATATTCCCATCAGCACGAAACTGTGACATTTTACCGGTGGTTTAACATGACATTTCAATTTTCCCTTCGCAAATGTTCTCATCAGCACGAAACAGTGACCGGTGGTTTAACATGACTGTTCAAGCCTCAATGTTCCTTTCGCGAATATTCCCATCAGCACGAAACTGTGACATTTTACCGGTGGTTTAACATGACTGTTCAAGCCTCATGGTTCCTTTCGCAAATCTTCTCATCAGCTCGAAACTGTGACATTTTACCGGTGGTTAATCAACATGGCTGTTTAAGGTTGAACGAAACACGTGCCTTCCAACATGCAACGACTTTCTCACTGATTGCCTTAACGTTGTTCCATGAGCAGGAAGGCTCTATGCATGGGCATTATTATAGTCGAACACTTCCTAGACAAATTCAACAGTGCACAAGTCATCTTTATTAAAGACCACTGAAATAAAAACTGATGAACAGAATTGGCTTTGGTATTGCACTTGTATTTTTTCTTCAGCATAATGTTGTGAAACGCAGAACACACGCAACAGAACTCTACAAACGTAGCCAATGTTGAAATTGAAATGTGCTTTAAATGACAGCCTTGTATTATGTGCTTTAAATGACAGCCTTGTATTTGTATATTATTTGGAATATAGCATGGTCAAGAAAATCTATACAAATATAGTTCTATATATTTTCTTAATTCATCAAATGAGAGAAGCAAAGCAAATTAAGTATATTATCTCTTCTAATTTTAAAGAACATGTCAGTTTTGTTGAAGAGAGTTATATAAACAAACTATGATTAATTTGTTTTCAATATTTATTTGTATTATACATAAATATATTCACATAATAATATTTCTTGTATTCAAAATTGTATTCAAACGTGTCTACGAATGCAGAATTATCCAGCTACTTTTCTTATCTTAGCACATTAACACATAATTGATTTTGTTATAATACGGCATTCCCCATAATCTTTAGCCAGGGGTTTCTCGGGCATTGTCCTCAGTGTGTTAAAGTGATCCATTAACTTCGTCAAATGCTTTCATACTTCTCTGTTTTGCTTATGATAACAGAAGATTGAAACTAATGTTAACTTTTTTCAAATGTCTCCCTTATTATGGAGTTATTCATGATTAAATTGATAAGCGATCCGCAACGGCTTTTCAATCACCCAACTGTCACCCTTTTCACTAGGTAAACAGTGTCCATTTTCTATGAAAATATCGCATAATTCAGTAGATCTTTGAAGTCTCAAATATCACTTCCGGATGCATAATTCCCATCACGTATAATTTTATTTTCTCTTGGCTATCGATAATAATGGAAATAATTCATGTTTTTAAACCACTATATCTGTTTTATCTGAACACTGGAGGTTGCCATGTTTTCCAACTGTACCATATGAAACGTCATCTGACCTTGCACTAACAAAAGCGTGTAACCACTGACGTAGCAGCAGATTCAACAACAACAGCGGTTTCATAACCCGCTGTTGTTAATGCACGCTCAAATGCGCTCGGATGACATTTAATATGGTACAGTTGAAAAAACATGGCAACCTCCAGTGGTCAGTCAAAACAGTTGATAGTGGTTTCAAAAGCATTGATTATTTCCAGTTTTAGTGATACCCATGAGGAAATACATGTATATGTCTAGAAGTGACAGGGAATTATGCACTTTCAATTATCAGTAATACAGTAGGCGTAAATTCCAGCATTTCATTCCCCTTTAAAGGGATCTAGAAACTTTGTTGACAAGTCCAACAAGTGATAAGTGATTTGTAAAATGTGTATTGGTGTCATCTGATATGTCCACAAAGTAATGTGTGAAAATTGTACTTTAATTGGATGTTTTTGGGATGAGATATGAGCAAAAAAGCAACATGATATTTACTAACTCATTGCACTTACCTCGTACACGGATGAAATTATCCCGTAGACAATGTCATACCGATACGCTTCAATCGTAAATATCTTTTGAACAAAATAGAAATTTGAAAAAACGAAACCTGTCCCGTGCTTTAATTGTTAATTATGAATATGATAAGGTATGGGGGAACCACTAGAATTCCATTATTGGATTTTGAGGATTTGGACAATGTTACTAAGTCCCTTTAATGGATCACTTTATGCAGTTGTTTCATACAGGGGTGTCGATCCGTTTTTGAGATTGGGGGGGCGAAATTTGAAAAAATTTCCAGAGTGACCACTGAGAGAGCTAAAAGCATGCCCGGAAGTTTTATTATGCGCTCATTTAAAGTGTCTTGATGGCTCGAAGACCTGACTTTGGGGGGCACCCACATTTGGGGACAATAATGGGGGTCCAGGGGGCGGAGCCCCCGGAAGCTTTTAGATTTCAGACATTTGCTCCTAGCATGGGTGATAAAATTGTATAAAATAGTGAACCTATATACTCATAACGTATTTTTAAAGGGCATAGCGAGGAAAAGACTGAGCCTTGCATGAGATGGATCCACGTGATCATGTATACTATAGAGCCATCGATATAGTCTAGGGCATTGGGCTCCCATGAAACTAAGCAAGGGCGTCAACAATTTCTCAAAAGTGTAGGGGAGACATTGCGAGGAAGCGAAGCGACCGAGCGGGGGAGGGTGTGGGAGGGGGTGTCCCCCTCCCACACTAGGGAGCTTTTGTATTTTTGGGCGTGAAATTGTGCGATTTGGTGCACACCTGAGACAAACATTTCACGTAATATGAAGTATATAGGTATGGAACCAAACATAGCCTACATAATGACAAAGGGAGGGGGACAATCTGCTCCTTTTTCAAATGTGGGGGGACATGATATTCCAATTTGATTTGCATTCAGCGCATATGTACCGAGATTATTTTATTTTCTGTGACGGTGTGCTATCTATAGATGAGGGTTTAATAAACTTCGTTTGAGGTGTGCGTTTGAGAAATTACGCTGCCCAACACATTTCAAAAGGTGAGTTCCCGCAACCCAAATTAAACTTGCAATATGAGAAACTGTATGCGCGCGAAGCGCGCGGCAAAAAAGAGATTTACAGTCCTTTTCAAACTAAAAAACGGCTATTTTGAAGATTAATTATTGATAAATGTGTCTTTCCCCTATTTGGCATTATATCACTCGATTTTTTTCTTCCTCATTTTCGGAATTATTGGGGGGGCGAAATGATATGTTCGCCCCCCCAATATTTTCATTGGGGGGGCGACCGCCCCCCCTGCCCCCCCAGGATCGACACCCCTGGTTTCATATCTTCCCTAGATCCCCTCAACCTTACCGTAACCCCTAGACAGAAAAATCCATCTCGTTATGGGGGTCCTGTAATATTGTGACGTCATACTATCTACCCCCATCGACGGGTGAGAGCAAAACTTCGTCAAAGAACCCTCGAAACATTGGCTGATTTTTCGGACTACGTAACCCCTTGCTTGCTTTGAGCATATTGAGGGCGTTAGCACAGAATGTCAATACACAATTATAACAATGAATGAGGGAGCCTTTATCTCTTTAAATCCTCTTATTTGTTCAACGTACTGCTTGTGATCAATGACTTTGGGTAATTTTGTCTTTAACCTGTTCTTATTTAGCCATTAAGTTATAAATATCTCTGATTTTCACACCAAATGTACATAACAACTGTAGAAATATTGGGCTAAGACTACATATTGAAACAATTATCGGTCATGAAATTATGATGAGTTGTTTAGGGGGGCTTACTGTTGTGTTATGTTTATATGAAAGGGGTACATAACATATTCTGTGCATTTCAAGCAAAAAATAGATTTAAACTGAATTATGATGGCATAGCTTGGTATAGTCAGAGGTACTGTAGTTCAGTAACTTTACTGTCATGTACCCATAAAATAACAACATAATTTGATGAACGGGTGGTGTATAGGGCTTATATACGTTAATGAATATAAACCAACACAATTGTATTATTTCGTTTGTGACCGTACTGTAATTAAGCAAACATTATTGATAGCTACACCGTCTACTGATTGTAATGCTGCAATTATTTGTCAAAATGTTATGCCTCATTAAAGAGTAAAATGCGGTCTTTTCTCTCTTGTCATTTTGTTAACGCTTGTCAGGTTGAGGGATTTGCTGATTATTTAATAATCATATACATGTTAGCAAATGCTAAAGGGAATTAGTAAGTTGGGTGAAATAGAATCAAATAAATTTGCACTTAAGCGGTTCTGTTGTGCTTTTCCATTTTCATATTATCCATAAAATATTTTTTATATGTTTAGGCTCTTCAACTGTCTACTACTACTACTACTACTACTACTACTACTACTACTACTACTACTACTACTACTACTACTACTACTACTACTACTACTACTACTACTACTACTACTACTACTACTACTACTACTACTACTACTACTACTACTACTACTACTACTACTACTACTACTACTACTACTACTACTACTACTACTACTACTACTACTACTACTACTACTACTACTACTACTATTACTACTACTACTACTACTACTACTACTACTACTACTACTACTACTACTACTACTACCCTGACTTCTACTACTACAACTACTACTACTACTAATAATAATAGTAGTAGTACTACTACATACTACGTTTCCTACATCTACTATTTTGACGACTGCTATTTATGTATCTTCATTTTACAATCTGGCTACCATTGTGCAACTTCTACCATATGTAGCAGTAAACATTAAACTATAATTTACTCTTCTAGACATTGTTATTTAAATTTGAAGATTATTGTACGTCAGGGATAGTTGAGTTTTGGTAAAGAGAGTACAGTTTTGGGCAAACTGAATGTTAGTAACCAAAACCTGCACAATTACTTTACAAAATAGTAGTTATAACTCCACCATGCTTGAAAGGAATGCAAAATTACAAATGACTAAGTAAAAAGCCTGTTATCATTTTAAACAAAGAGCCGTTCAAACTCAAGAGGGCGCTTTCTAAAATTTCATTGGTTTCAACCAATTTACATGAAATATTGTGCGTGTGAAGTTTTGTTGAAATAGTGATTAGATAGAGAGATAATCAGCAACTATTTAAAAACCTCTTTTGTCAAATTTGGAAAAGAGGAAGCATTTAACAAAAAATTGTAACGGCTGGTTCAAAATTATCGAATATTTGTTGTGTTTATGGATATTTCAGCCATTTCTGAACCGATTTTGATCAAATCAAGTTTATTCTGTCATTAAAATCGTACGCTCTTTCAAATTTGACACTCAATTGTTCATTATCTCACATACAAATTATTATGTGTAGCGCCCTCTATACCAAAACTCAACTGTCCCTTTAAGGAGGGTAAAAAACAATAGACTTGCCGTAAAATACACCCACTTTGCTAAATAATCTGAAACAAATTCCAATCAAATAAACGTATATTACTAACATCAGAAGGAAGCAGTTAGGAAGCATCAACATAAATTAAATTAAGGAAATTAAGGAATATTAGGGGTTAGAGAGAGGAATATATATGTATGCATACAGACCGAGTGAATATGAGTTTTGTGTATGTGTATAATGTATGTTTGTTAGTGCGTGTTTATGTGTTTTTGTTTGAATGTTATATGTACGTATACGTTTATGTATGTGTGTATGGTTGTTTGAATGCATATACATGTAAACCCTGACGAAGCCCTATGAGCGAAAATTCGGAAACTATGTTTTCATACGGTGTTTTTTATTAACGTTTTGTTTGTATAATATATTTTATGCGTACATGTGTGTGTGTGTATTTGATGTGTACATGAGTATGTGTTTGTATATTTGTGAGTAAAGGTTTGTCTGTGTAGGTACCGAGTATCATGGAGTATGCGTGTGTGTGGCAGAGAGAACGTAATGTGTGTGCATGTCACGGTGTTATGTTTGTACAATGTATAGGCCTTTGAATTTTCATTATATTTCATGAGCATTTTTTTGTTACACCGTCTAAAAGTGATCAGAAAAGTTGAGAAAGAAGCTCCTTATTTCAACCCAACGTGAATTTCACACAATTATTTTTTTTTTTCAAAATGTACACATCAAAGACATAATGTACATGCATGCTCCAACAAAGACATTAAATGTGTTTTACACACGATTCTTATAAGAAAATGTATCAGGTGTGATAATATTACATGGAACACATAGATCTACACCACAAAACGACACAAACAGACAAATACAAAAGCCAAACGCATAAATCAACAAGCTATATATACTCAAGTACAAAAATGACGCATACTTTGGAATCTTATCAGTTTTTACTCTCACCGAAAGGTTTGGAATAATTCATGAGAATAATTGGCCCAAATTATGAAGTGGCTAAAACCCCGCATTATAAATATTGCAATAGTATCCTATTTTTGTTGTAAGTCCTTCCCCGGCGCCTATCTCCGATTCATTAGCCACACGTCTACTAAATGTAGTGAACGCTAAGAAGGGGGCCAAGTCATCTGTGTGATTAACTTTCCCTTCTCCATTCTATTAAATGCCGAGTGCCTGGCTAGAAGGCTGAATGTACCATTGTCTTTGGTATGACGCGGCCTGGGTTCGAACCCGGGATCTCCCGTGCATGAGGCGGACACTCTAACCGTTAAGCCTCGTTGTTGGATATCGGACGGAAGGCTTTTAGCCATAGTTATTCAGTTAACTTTTCCAAGCCCTGGTATTCCAGTGGTTGCAATTGCTTCACTTTGTTTCACTCCAATTGTATACTTTATTTGCCGAGTAAAGTAATAATAATAATAATAATAAACATAATAATGATAATGATAATGATAATAATAATGATAATAATAATAAATAAAATTGGGTTATATTTAACCCTCTATTAATGAGAATTTGGCCATTACAGTTTCTAGGGACTATGACATTTAAAATATAAAATAGGTATTTGATTCCTATAAAATATATCTAGATATAGAAATAAATTATATTTGCCAAACTATTGATCAACATGGTTAAACTACTGTAGTATGAAAGAAGATTTATATGATAAAATCTGAACCATAACAGTCATAGTTAATGGCAGAAATATAAGGAAAATTCCACGCGCGCCATATTAAGTTCACAGCTTGTGCCGCCCGTCTTCGCCCGCTTGAGTTCCCGTAGCTAACCACTATAATTCACATGTGACGTGGTTTGCATATAATGCGGATGAATTGGGTCGATGGATAGGTGAAAGGCTTGTTTCATTTCGAACATTTTATCGCTCAAATATCAGTTTTAAAACAGCTTTTGTCCACTGCTTTTTACAAGTTTACAGGATTAATAATGATCTATTCTTTCACATGTTCGGTGATGAAATCGTTTTGTTTGTGTGGGGCGTTTTCCAATACTGCTATTATTTTGGCTTTACAGACAGCATCATCTAACAAACAATTTTAACTGTATTGTGAATAAAGGAATAAAAACAGAAACCCAGATGACACATGCAATTTTTGCAAAGATCATCCTAAACACAGGTAATTGAAGTATTGTCTATATCGAACTTTTTGCCACAAAGCAAACGGCCATCCACGAAAGCGTAATTCATAATTAAGTTCGATTTCATACAGAATATAATATATAGATGATTTATGGATGTAAATCAGATTATGAAGATTAAGTCCGAGTCCCGTCCGAGTATTAAAGACTGAAGCCGGCTTACGATTTTTCAATGTTTTTCCATCGACACAAGTAGTCTCCCTGCATTAGTCTCGAAGGATACACCCAATATACATTATCATAATTATCTTGTTTTTGATATCGTTGTTTTGTCGTAGTTGATATTTGAAATGCTGTGGATCTAAACAAAGACGTATATCTACGGGAAAATGGGCCGGGGCAAATATCTTTAGTCCGAATAATTGTCATCCTTCATTATTCTCATTACAAACAAATACACACCAAAAGAGCCAACACCTAGCTGCCTGCCAGACATTATGTGATTTTCCTAATGTGCAGGAGAGGATATAATTTCTGCGTTCACTATCGCTTTTTTCAAAAACCTTGTTTGATGGCTGCATTTCCTCCCCCCCCCCCCCTCCTCGCCGCCTCATACACCCCCGACACCCACCTCGTACCCCCGAATGGATCTAAGATCAGGGCCCCGTTGCACGAAGAGATAGTCAGACAATGTGTGCGTTTCAATCAATCAGATTTGCGCTTTTAGAACACATGATCTTACAATAACTTGTAAGTTATAATAGATTGAATCTCTTTTTTGTAACGGGGCCCAAGACATGGATCATGGGGACCAGTGGTGGCACCGGGGAAGGCTTTGAGGTCCATTTGCCCCTTCCCCATTCGGGCGGAGATTTGCCTCATTCCCCCAGTCAGATTGTATTTGTTCTTCAGCCTGTATACACGAGTGATTCTTTGTTGCTCTTCTTCCAACACAAGGTATTGCGCCCTCCCTCCGCCCCCCCCCCCCCCCCCCCTCCCACCTCCAAACATTGGCAAATGATTAGTCAGAGGCGTTGCCCACATATTTTGTCCCCAATTAATGTTTGTTGTTAGCCGATATGAATGATTTGGACTGCCCCCTATACAGCTCAATGCGCATGCCCCCCCCCCCCCCCCCCCCCACACACACACACACTTTTGAAATCCTCCTGTCGCCTATTCTAGGTTGTTCATTATTATTACAAAAGAAACGTATCTCTCCTCTCTCGTAGCTAAATCTTTTGGAAGCTTCTTGAGGATCAGGCATGACATAAATCATTCAATGGAAAATGTAGTAATAGTTAGTAGGATAGTGAATAGTGTGATACATTGGTGAAGTAAAAGAGTTAAGAGAAATAAAACGCTTTTCCGGGGAAATAAATGTAAATTGATCAACGGCAGCTGAAAGGATTCAGGTCGGTAAATCTTATTCAAGGGGTTTAATATCTCTCGTTGGAAAAGACTATACTTCTTTCCCGCTTAAACTGCAATGTCATTAAGATTACAATGGTTATAATAGACAGTAATGATAATGCCTTTTCTCAGGGTACAAAAAGAACAAAAGACGAGTGACGTCTTTC